>CAUYON010113591.1:0-82892 GCA_963573935.1 Arctocebus calabarensis
CCTCGAATATCCAAGACATTACTTAGAAATAAAAACAAAGCAGGAGGAAACATGCTCTGAGACCTAAGACTGTACTATAAATCGATAGTGATCAAAACAGCATGGTACTGGCACAAAAACAGAGAGGTAGATATTTGGAAAAGAATAAAGAACCAAGAGATGAACCCAACTACTTACCGCTATTTTATCTTTGACAAGCCAATAAAAAACATTCAGTGGGGAAAAGACTTCCTATTTAACAAATGGTGCTGGGAGAATTGGCTGGCAACATGTACAAGACTGAAATTGAACCCACATCTTTCACCACTAATGAAGATAGACTCACACTGGATTAAAGATTTAAACTTAAGACATGAAACTATACAAATACTAGAAGAAAGTGCAGGGAAAACTCTTGGAGGAATTGACTTGGGTGAATACTCTATGAGGAGGACCCCCCAGGCAATTGAAGCAGTATCAAAAATACGCTACCCGGAGCTGATGAAACTAAAAAGCTTCTGCACCGCCAAGAACACCGTAAGTATAGCAAGCAGCCCTCAGAATGGGAGAAAATATTTGCAGGTTATGACTCCGACAAAGTTTTAATAACCAGAATCCATAGAGAACTCAAATGTATTAGCAAGAAAAGAACAAGTGATCCCATCTCAGGATGGGCAAAGGATTTAAATAGAAACTTCTCTAAAGAAGACAGGCACATGGCCTTCAGACAAATGAAAAAATGCTCACTATCCTTAATCATCAGAGAAATGCAAATCAAAACTACCTTGAGATATCATCTAACTCCAGTAATACTAGCCCACAAAACAAAATCCCCAAACCAGAGATGTTGGCGTGAATGTGGAGAAAAGGGAACACTTCTCCATTGCTGGTGGGAATGCAAACTAATATGTTCCTTTTGGAAAGAAGTTTGGAGAATACTCAGAGATCTAAAAATAGATCTGCCATTTGATCCTGTAATTCCTTTACTTGGTATATTCCCAGAAGACCAAAAATCACACTATAACAAAGATACCTATACCAGAATGTTTATTGCAGCCCAATTCATAATTGCTAAGTCATGGAAGAAGCCCAAGTGCCCATTGATCCATGAATGGATTAATAAACTGTGGTACATGTATACCATGGAATATTATGCAGACTTAAAGAAAGATGGAGAATTTATCTCTTTCATGTTTACAAGGATGGAGCTCGAACACATTCTTCTTAGGAAAGTATCTCAAGAATGGAAGAAAAAGTATCCAATGTATGCAGCCCTCCTATAAAGCTAATTTATAGCTTTCTTATGAAGGCCATAACCCAACCCACAAGAATATGGGGAAAGGGGCAAGGGAGGGGAGGGGAGGGGGGAGGATGGGTGGAGAGAGAGTAAATGGTGGGATCACACATATGGTGCATCTTAGAAAGTTACAGGTGAAACTTACTAAATGCAGAATAGAAATGCTTTCATATAATAATCCAGAGAATCCCATGAATGTTAAGTCAAACAGTTGGATAAAAATATTTCAGATTGTATATGAAGCCAGCTCATTGTACCCCATGATTACACTAATGTACACAGCTCTGATTTAATTAAAAAAAAGAATTTAAGGTTCATTCCTATTGTAACATAAATGTGCACTTCATTCCTTTTGATAGTTAATAAATATTCATTTTGTAAAAAAAATACTTTTATTTTTCAAAATATTTACTTCTTTTCTTTGATCTTACACAAAAGTTAGGATGGGGGTACATTATCACATCACCTTCATTTTCTCATCCTTTACTGAAAACTCTAAGCCTCAAATTAAAATGTTCTGAACCTCATAGCTACCATTGTCTCCCTTAACAGCACCAAAATCTCTGAGAAAGAAATGTTTTTACTCTGTGGGTGGCATAATATTGAGGACATTCTGAAATAAAACTCTAAGCCTCAAATTAAAATGTTCTGAACCCTCATAGCTACCATTGTCTCCCTTAACAGCACCATTATTTCTCTGAGAAAGAAATGTTTTTACTCTGTGGGTGGCATAATATTGAGGACATTCTGAAATAAAATTACCTATATTTATTTCAGCTCTGTGCCATATTCTGAATGTACAGGAAACCATAGACAGTGAAACCTTAAGTAAAATAAGTCAAGGTTAAAAGGTTTTGAAACTTTATTTTATTCAAAAATGTAGAAAAGAGAAAAGTGTTTTAAGCGTTTATTTGCATAGCACATTAATATGTATTAAATACACCATTTCCAGGTCTGTCACTCTACAATAGTGTTAGACATAGTTACAAATTCAGACTTTTGCATATGTGCTTTTTTATTCTCCTGGATTGGGCATTTTTTCATTTCTTTTTTCCAGTAACTATTGTAAGTCATTGCTTCTGTTCATTCAATGCCATGTGAGTCAGTATATACGTTAGAAGCCTTGTTGCGTGCTGTCTACGAATAACTTATCAACTGATGCATTGAAATTGATACTTAAAACTAAAATCTCTGATTAGGATTTGTGTCTTTGATCTCAGGCAAACAATTGAAACACTTACAACTATGTAGGATGATGTTCCTATCAAAAGTAATGACATAAATTCCTATCCCTTACTGCTAAATTGACACTTGACCAGTGGAAAATCCCCCCTGTCCCTTTAAGATAATAAATCATTTTTCTTGCACCTTTTTAATTTTGTTTTTTGAGACAGAGAGTTTCTCTTTAGCACTCCAGTTAGAGTGCTTTGGCATCATGTTAATACCTCCCTGCAATCTCAAAACACTAGGCTCAAGCCATCCTCCTACCTCAGCCTTCCAAGCAGCTGGCACTACAGGCACACATTAACACACCCAGCTAATTTTTGTATATACAGTGTCTAACTCATGCACAACCTGATCTCAAACTCTTTAGCTCAAACACTCCCCCTGTCTTGGCCACCTGGGGAGCTAGGATTATAGGCTTGAGCCATCATGTCTGGCTCCACATTCCAAATTCTTATTTTTAGATTTCTGAACATAACTAGCAGATGTGGGGGACCAGAAAACAATACTCAGCCTCAAAGTATCCTGAGTGCTTCGAACTAAAGAAGACTTCGGGGCTCCGTAACCTTCTTCTGACCTCCTGCCTTTTACCTCTCTTTCTTTCATGAAGCTCTCTTGAGGTGTAGAGAGGAGCTTTCTCTGAAGTTTCCTCCATGTGACTAAAAGAAGTTCCTCCAAAAGGAATCCAGTTGTTGTGAACACTGCCTTGTAATCTACATTAACCAAAGAATATTAACTCATATTAAGGAGAGGAAATGAAAGTTCTCAATGTACAAGGCACCGTATCCAGATAACTTTTAACTTGTTCTTCTGAAGGTTGCTCCCTCAGAGAGACTGCATCATAAGGCAGTCTTTGCTCATAGTGCAGTTCCTCTCCTCACTCTCTCATAGCTTGTTGCCACCACTTTTGCAAGAGCATCTAAGCCCCTGCTTCTTTCCTTCATACTGTTTCCATAGAAGTTGTACTAATTTTCAGCTGCACCAACAACATATAAGCATTCTTTTCTCTTTGGACCCACACCAGCATCTATTGTTTTTTGACTTTTTTAATAAGAGTCATTCTGAGATAGGTAAGGTGACATTTAATTGTGGTTTTAATTTGCATTTTTCTAATAGTTAGAGATGTAGAGCATTTTTAATATGTTTATTGGTCATTTCTCTATCTTCTTTCGAAAAACTCCTGTTCGCATTTTGTGCCCACTTTTTAATGGGGTTTGTATTTTCTTGCTGATTTGATCGAGTTTTTGTAGATTCCAGATATTAGCTCTTTACTGCATGCATGGTTTATAAATATTTTCTCCCATTTCATAGATTATCATTTGCTTTGTTGATTACTTCCTTTGCTGTGTAGAAGCATTTTTATTTAATCCAGTCACATTTATTATTTATTTTTTTGTTATTTCTGTAATTGTCTTTGGGGTTTCAGTCATAAATTATTTGCTTAGGCCAATGTTTAGAAGAGTTTTTTGTACATTTTATTCTAGAGTTATTATCGTTTTATGCTTTACATAGAAGTCTTTTATCGATACTTAATTAATTTTTGTAAGTAGTAAGAGATAGAGGTACTGTTTGATTCTTCTGCATGTGGCTAATTTTTATTTATTTGTTTTTTTGGCACCATTTGTTGAATAGGGCTTCTTTTACCTAGTGTATGTTGTCTGTTTTGTCAAACATCAGTTTGTTGTAGGTGAATAATTTTATATCAGGGTTCTCTCTTCCTTTCTATTCATCTATATCTCTATTTTTGTAACAATACCAGGATGTTTAATTTTCTACAGCCTTGTAGTATAGATTGATGTCTGCTAACTATATAACTCCAAATTTCTTCTTTTTGTTTAAGATTGCTTTAGCTATTTAGTCACTTTTCTGATTCCAAAAAAAGAGTGGGTAGCATTTTTTTTGACTATATCTGTCAAATATAATGTTGATATTTTCATGGGGATTGATTGCACTGACCCTGTAAAACACTTTGGGCAATAAGGACACTTTAATGTTGATTATACCAATCCATGAGTATGATATGTTTTTCCATTTATTGGTGTCATCTGTGATTTATTTCCACAGTGTTATATAACTCTTTGTGTAGATTTCTTATACCTCCTTGATTAAGTATATTTCTCAGTGTTTATTTTCTCTGTAGCTATTTTGAATGGTATTGAGTCTTTGATTTGACTCTCTTCTTGACTGCTATTGGTATTTAAAAATACTACTGATTTATGACCGTTGCTTTTATCATCTGAGACTTTAGTGAAATTAGTTATCAGTTTCAGGAGCCTCTTTTTGAAGCCTTTGTCAATTTCTGCATTATAAGATCATATTGTTAGCAAAAAAGCTATAGTTTGACCTCCTCTTTGCTGATTTATATATATTATTTCTTACTGTAGTCTGATTGCTCTGGCTAGGGTTTCTAGTACTATGCTGAATAGAAATGGTGACAATAGGCACTCTTTTCTTGTTCTAGTATTTGGGGGAATGCTTTCAATTTTTTCCCATTCAGTATGATGTTTTCTGTGGGTTTATTTCATTTATTTATTTATATATATATATATATACACACATATATATGACGGTGTGTGTATGTATGTATATATAACTTTTATATTATAATATTATTTTCTATTATATTATAAATATGACTTTTATAATTTTGTGATTTGATTATACTACACCTAGATTGTTGAGAGTTTTTATCATGAAAGAAAGCTTGCTTTTGTTGAATGCTTATTCTGGGTCTGTTGAGATAATCACATAGTCTATTTTTGCTTCAATTTATGTGGTAAATCATATTTATTAATTTATGTATGTTGAACTATCCTTGCCTCTTTGGAATGAATCTCACTTTTCATAGTTTTTTTTTTTTTTTTTAATGCTGGTGAATTCAGTGTGCTAGTACTTTATTGAAGATTTTTGTGTCTATATTCATGAGAAATTTTGGTCTGTAGTTTTCTTTTTTGTGTGTATGCTTTCTGGGTTTTGGCATTAAGGTCATATTGGCTTCCAAGAATGAGTTGGAGATGCTTCCCCCTTTCTTGACGCCACAGAATAATTTCGGCAGTATGCATGCCTGAGAATTCAGTTGTGAATCCATCTGATCTGGAGAGTTTTCTTGGCGGGGGAGGTGACTGTTTTGATCCATATGCTTGTTATTGGTGTGTCCAGGAGATCTATTTCTTCCTGTTTGAATCTTAGGGATTTGTGTATTTTCAGGAATTTGTCCATTTCCTCTGAATTTTCTAGTTTATGTTCACAGAGATTTTCATAGTATTCATGGATAATATTTTATGGATAATATTTTGTCTTTTGGTAGTATCAGTTGTAATATCTCCTATTTTGGTTTTTTTTTTTGTTTTTGTGTGTGTGTGTGTGTTTTCATTTGAGTTCTTTTCTTGGCTATTCCTGATTATTCTAGCAAGAGGGTAATCACATTTATTCATCTTTTCTAAGATCAAGTTTTTTTTGCTTTCATGACCTTTGGCATTGTTGTCTTATTTTCTATTTCATTTACTTCTGCCCTAACCTTTGTTAACTCCTGGATCTGGGTTTGGTTTGCTATTCTTTTTCTGCTAATAGTTCTTTGAGAGGTGAGATTAGATTGTTAATTTGTTTTCTTTCTGTTTTCTCAAGGTAGTAATTTAAGGCTATAAATTTTCCTCTTATGATTGCTTTTGTTGAATCTCATAAATTTCGATACTTTTGTCCCTTTTTATTCACTTTGGGAAATCTTTTGGTTTCCATCTTAATTTACTTATTGACCCAATAAAAATTCAGCAGTAGGTTGTAGAATTTCCATGAGTTTGTGTAGATTTAAGCATTTGTCTTAATACTAATTTCTAGTATTTTTTCCACTGTGGTCTGAGAATATATATGGCATGATTTTCATTTTTTGTATTTGTTGAGACATGTTTTTTGGACTAAGATATGCTCAATCTTAGAGCATATCCCATGTGCTAATGTGAAGAATGTCTATTCAGTAGTTTGGGAATAGAATGTTCACTAAATACATCTTAGGTGCATTTGTTCTGGAGTCTTGATTAAGTACTGTGTTTATTTTTTTCGGCATTAATGAATTGTTCAGCTCTGACAGTGGGGTGTCAAAGTCTCTAGCAATTAGGATGCTACTATGTATCTCCTTCCTTAGATTTAGTATAATTTGCTACATGAATCTGGGAGCTCCTGTATTAGGTGCATACATATTCAGAATTGGCATGGCATTGTACATGGTGTCTCACGCCTGTAATCCAAGTACTCGGGAAGGCTGAAGTGGGTGGATTTTTTGAGTTCAGGTGTTCTGGTCCAGCCTGAGCAAGAGACAGAGCCTATCTATTTTAAAAAATAGCTGGAAATTGTGGGGAGCACCTGTAGTCTCAGCTACATAGGAGGCTGAGGCAAGAGGATCATTTGAACCCAAGAGCTCGAGGTTGCTGTGAGCTACAATGATCAGTAGAGAAGGTCCTCTACTGTGGATGACAAAGTGAGACTCTGTGTTAAAAAAAAAAATAGAATTGGTATGCCTTCTTGTAACATTGCTTCCTTTACTATTATGTAATGATCATTTTTGTCTCTCTTTATAGTTGTTGATTTAAGTCAATTTTATCTGATATGACAGTGGCCACTTATGCTCTCTTTTTATTTGTGTTTGGATGGAATTTTTTTTTTTCTCTTTGCCTTGAGTCTGTCAGAGTCATCATAGTTTTGAATTGCTTCCTAAGGACAGAAGATGCTTGGGTTTGTCTTTTCATCCATTCAGCCAGCCTAATTTTAGCTTTAATAGAGAGCAAGCCAAAAGCATATTGGAAGCAAAATGGCTTACTTTTAGTTAATCTAGCAATATAGTCTGACTGTCCCTTTGTGTATGTGTACAAGAGGGGACAGAGGGAAAGTTTCCCTTGCATCTATGTAGTTTAGCCTTTTCTAGAAGGTTAGATGGATAATGTTTTCTAAAAAAGCTTTGTAATGGCATTGATGTAGAAATATTTAGCAACTCCTCTCTTGTGGAGTAATATACTAGGAAACCATATTTATTCATTCAAAGCACATGCTTTTCTTCAGGGTTAAGCTAAGGTTTAGTTACTCCATGATCTGTTGTTTTGCCACCATTAGGGGGCAGATCCTTTGCCAGTACCTATTGAATATTCAAATTATATTGACACATGATATACTATTGTAGCAGTGAAAAAATAATTTTGTCCTTCATGATCTATAAGTCCTTAGATGGAATACCCTGTATTGAAAGATTGACGAAAGAGGGAAAAACAAGCACAAATTTAACAATATGTATACCTTTTATATAAACGGTAGATAACTAAAGAAAATAGTAAATCTTGAGAATAGATCTCAAAGAGTTTTCTTAAACTTCAAGCTTAAATACCATTTTTCTCTAAAACAAAGAAATAATAGTGAGGAGAAAGGCCAAGTAAAATGTGATAGCCAAGAAAAGCACCATTATACAAAGGTAATGTTTGTTTTGCTGTTTTAAGTCTTTAACTTCTCCATTATTTAAGCCTGGCTTTTGATCATTATCTTTCTCTTTCTGGTACAGAGAGGAAGATTCTGTTAAAAATGAAAATTTGTGGCTCGGTGCCTGTGGCTCAACAGGCTAAGGCATAAGCCACGTACACCTGAGCTGGTGGGTTTAAATCCAGCCCGGGCCCAGCAAACAACAATGATGGCTGCAACCAAAAAATGGGCGGGCATTGTGGCAGGCACCTGTAGTCCCAGCTACCTGGGAGGCGGAGGCAGGAGAATCGCTTGAGCCCAGGAATTAGAGGTTGCTGTGAGCTGTGATGCCACAGCACTCTATCCAGGGTGACAGCATGAGGCTCTGTCTCAAAAAAAAAAAAGAAAATTTGTTTATAGGTGTAATTTCATATACGAAAGTGTAACTTTTTGAACGTCTCTTGAGTCTAAAGTTTCTCCAAATAATGACTCAAAAGAATCCTAGTGCCAATGAGGCAGATTTTAGGGTGGTATATTTTGATTTCTTACAGTCATATTTTGGGGTGCCATGTCCTGAAATCATAATAATGCTAATTTTTAATTATGCCAGATTTTCAAAGTATTCTTATATTCTTAAAAATTTTATCATTAATGTACTAGGATTCTTTCTGAGTCTTTCAGGTATCGAGAACTCTTAATTATCTTAAAGACAATTTATTATACATATGTTTCTTAAATATTATGATTTGAGGAAATATATGCTGGAAAAGTATATATTAATGTTCAGAAAAATGGTACAAGTAGATTACACACATGGGTCTATATCAAGTTTGATGATATATGACAGTACTGATTCAAGTATTTTGTCTGTTCCTATGACAAAGTATTTGGATGTAAGAAGTCTTTACTGACTTCTCTTTTTTATCAATCATATTTATATTGGAAAGTAAACAATTTTTCTTCCGAACATGTGTTTTTTTCCTATAGAATTAGTGGAAGTTTCCAGGTCTG
Organism: Arctocebus calabarensis; assembly: GCA_963573935.1. Taxonomy (NCBI): domain Eukaryota; kingdom Metazoa; phylum Chordata; class Mammalia; order Primates; family Lorisidae; genus Arctocebus; species Arctocebus calabarensis. The sequence goes on from CAUYON010113591.1 coordinate 8,948, forward strand.
ATATTAAGATATTTATTGCAAAGAACTTTAATTTTAAAATTGCATATCTTGTAACTATGTTAGATATGTCACCTTTAGCATATTTTCCTGTATTAATTTTCTTCTCATATATTTTCCCTTTTTCCTACATTTCAGTCTTTTAAAATCTCAAATATTAAAACATTGCAAACATTTTTGTTACATCAAATTTTATAATGGTTAAGTCAGGGCATGCATTTAGTTTTTAAGTTGAGAAGTTCTCCTACCTAACTCACAGAGAATTCTCAAGGAAGCCTCTGGCAATTGATTACCAGATAAAATTTTATAAATATACTAGTCTATTTCCTTACCATTTCTTGAGGATCATTGTGAGACAAGTCCTCTTCATTTATTTGAATTATTTCTTTACTACTTAAAAGTTATTTATAGAAATTATTTCTATGTTTTAAATTAGAAGCATTAGTCAGTTACATAGTGTAATATTTGTATATAGAGAATCATTCATTCAACATATCTTAAAAAGTTCTATAGCCTATGCCTAACAAACAACTTGAACCCAATATATATTTAAAAAATTTTTGTTGTCATTTATTTACCAAAAATGTTTGGAATGCTTTCTATATGTCAGACCTGGTGCTTGAAAAAAGTATTTAACTGAATGAGATAAGCTATTCCTCAAGGACTTCATTATCTATCAAGGAAAAGAGGCATGTAAACCAAAATTTCAATTTGATATAATTAGCTTAAGTTACTATTATAACCTTTTGTAGAAAATTATTCTCTAATAAAACTGAATAGGGGTGACACCTGTGGCTCATTGAGTAGGGGGCCAGCCCCATATACCGAAGGCGGCGGGTTCAAATCCAGCCCCGGCCAAAAACTACAAAAAATAAAATAAAACAAGCTGCTAAAACTGAATGTATGCTCTACACTTAGTACATTTGGCATGTACTCTTGTATAAATGTCTTAACACAAGAATTAAGAAGGTGCAGTGAAGGCAATGTTAGCCAGTTTGATGTAAGTATTTAAAATTGTATATGAAACCAACACATTGTATTCCACAAAAACTGAATATATGAATAAAATATAAAAATAAATATAAAATAAAAATTTGTATTTTATTTACATTACTTACATATATTTAGGTTCTCAGTCAGGCTTACTTATTTAGAGGTATGGGTTTCAGTAAATCCACTAACCTTTGTTAAAAATATGTAACCTTCTTGTTCATGCTCATGTATTAGAGGATCCACATTTTGATCTTTTTGTAGCTTATGTCACTCACATAAGCCATTGCATTTTTATTCTGTTAAAATCCATCCTCCTTCCTTTATCAGAAACCCTTTAACAGCTTGTTTAACTATTTATGAATGAGAGCTACTGTTATCCAAATACACTTTAAAAAGATCAATTTAAGTGTTGGGTTTTCTCCTTGAAGTGCATAACGCTTCACAGTTCATCTTTTTACTAACATGACATATTATTCTCCTTACTTTCCTGAGAACAAGATACATCATGGAGCAAATCTCAAATACTGACCTTTAGTATTTCTATAGTAAGCAGTTGTGAATGCAGTGTTATAAATTTCTAGCATTAAGGGAACTGTTTCTAAAATCTACTTCATATTTTGTAATAAGAGTGATTTCTGAGAATTGTTTGTTGTGTAATTCTAGAACAGATTTTATATCAATTTTATTGATGATAAGATATCATCTATGTAACACCTGTGTAAAGTTGGCTGGGTGTTAAATTGATTGAATATATTATGTTTTAGTTTAGCCATAAAGTTGCAGGGAGTATTGCAGAACAGAACATCCTGTTAGAAATCTGAGAAAAGATGCTACAATAGGAAAAAAAATCACAACTTATGGCAGAAACCAACACAATTAAGCTAAATAAACTCACCTAGTAGGGAGGATTTTTTTGACTTTTACTTGTTTTTTTGAAAGAAGTAGATAGCAAATTCTCAATTAGTCCAATTGCTTTACCCAAGGCATTATACCTATCAGTTAATGTTGCTCACTGTAGAGTGATTCTCCAGTGGGGAAAGTGTTTTAGTAGTATTTTTGAAGTCTGGCTGCATATATGAATTGCTCAGGAACAATTGAATATTTGCAATGACCGGTTTGAATCCTGGACCAATTACATCAGAATGTCTAGGGTATGACTGAGTTATTGGTAATTTCTGAAGTTCCCTAGGGCTTTCAAATATTTAATCAAAATTTAGAACTACTGTATTCGATGTCTTTAATTTCAATTTTGTATAGTTTATTTATTGGTTTTTGTATCAAATTTTTATATAAAAACCAAATTTCACTGAAAAAAATGAGATTAGTATGCTTTCTATGAATTTCAACCAAATAATCTTGTACTTTTATTCTATGTAAAATATAGTTCAAATATCAGTCTTGAGCCAGTTGCCACAGAAAATTCAAGTGATGACCAGGAACATGGGAAATTTTCAGTGATATTAATCTTCTCAACTGAAAATAATCATATATGATTGCAAATGATGTAACATCTTCCATAAATGCAGCACATACCGCAAATATTTATGCAGTCCCTAGTAAATAGGGCCAAATTAGATTTTTTCCTCATTCTTACAATTAAGAGTTAAAAGGTTCCATGATGATTTCAGCAGACAATATTTCAAGTCTAAGTATTGAATAAGAGTAGTAATGAGTCTGTCTATGCTAATCCAAATAACAACCATGTTATACACAATTTGCCATATTTTACTACTATTGGATGAAGCATTGAAATACTGTTGCTTCATGACACACTTCCAAGTCAAAATAATAATGTATTAAATATACTTATTTTAAATGTACAAACATCTGAATAACATGTCATTTATTCCTGTGTATCTATTGTAAGAATGTTTAGTTAAATGGAAGCTTTGTTGAACAGGAAAGATTGAAGAAAAATGATCAGAGAGGAGGTACCAGCTGAAATTGGAACACAAATGGATAATGGGGACAAATTAAAGGTAATGGTAACAAAAGAAATAAGTAGGAAGTGGATGGCAATGTAATATTGGTCATGCAAGTGATAAAACTCCATGAACTGATGATAGATGTGAGTACATTTTGACCCATTTACAAAATGTGCAAAAAGCCAAAATTATGTTCATCTGACCTAAAGAGTGTGAACTGTGAATCCTTGATATTTTACTCTGCAATCATTTTTTCAAGTGACTATTATCAAGAAATCACTGTAAGTTTGAAAAAGAATAGCACCCTAAAAATATTTGATGCATTCTTTGCAGTGTATTAGAAAGATCAGAAAATTTTCTTACATGTAGAAACTTTTAAAATAAATGTAATTATCTTCCCAGCACATGCTATTTAATATCTAAAACCTCTTTACATGATATACATTGATGAATATTTTAAGCAATGTATTAATTGATCATTGGGTTGTTACAACTGTCCATTATAAATGCTTTTTCAGACAGATAATATTACTACTTTTCTAAGATCCCTGTTGATATTTTACTGGCAAAACAACAGATATTCAACCTCACCAGGACAATTTATATTATAAATACACTCTACTTTCTATGTTTATCTCATGTACACTATCAAGAGAAAGCAGACAATGTCATATTATATTATATACTAAGTGTTTTCTAAAGGTATTTATATCTTTCACTATAGGTGAGAATATTCTCATTAGACAGAATCTATAGTGTCATAAGCATAACATCATATTCTTTTATTATGCCATGCTGTACACTATTTAGAATTACTTCATCTTTTTTAATTTAAAATTGTTAAAGTATTTTGTTAAGTGATTATGTTTTATGTCCCTTGAAATGTAAGAGGTAATGGCATAAGAGATTAGAAGTGGAAGTAGAAGAAATATTCAGATTCGGGTCCCTTACAACTCTAATTACCTTCTTTGGACTTGTGTGATTTGACATCTATGCAATTTTCCAGTACAGGCCATAATTATTTTGAGAAAATGCTTAAGAGTAGACTCAGTTTTCTGAAATTAGAAATTTGAGAAAATTACAGACACAATTTGGACATTGGCTATTGAAAAACCATCACAGCTTAGTTCACTGAACAACTTTTGAAACATAAAATAACCCATATTTTCTCAAGTTAAAAGAAGAAAATTCATGTATAAGAGAATAATTTCTTAATTGGGGATTGTTGATCCACTGGGAATGAATCATCCTAAGGCTAACATTTGTCCTAATTTGTACCCTATCAATGCTGTTGTAGAAAATGGCAGTTTGAAACCAACAGACACTTACACCAAGACTATGGAGGAAGAAAGTTTTTTCTTTCTTTTTTTTAAATTAAATCATAGCTGTGTATTAATGCAATCATGGGGTACAATGTTCTGGTTTTATATACAATTTGAAATACTTTCATCAAACTGGTTAACATAGCCTTCATGGCATTTTCTTAGTTATTGTATTCAGACAGTTATATTCTGCATTTAGTACGTTTCACCTGTACCATTCTAAGATGCAATGTAGGTGTGGTCCGACCAATTACCCTCCCTCCACCCATTTTCTCCCCTCCCCTCCCCTTCCTTGTCTCTTTCTCCTTATTCTTGTGCTATAATTGGGTTATAGCTTTCATATGAAAGCTATAAATTAGTCTCATAGTAGGGCTGAGTACATTGGGTACTTTTTTTCCATTCTTGAGATACTTTGCTAAGAAGAATATGTTCCAGCTTCATCCAGGTAAACATGAAAGAGGTAAAGTCTCCAATCAACATTGCCAAAATGTCCATAATGCCCTAAGAAATATACAATTTTAATGCAATCCTTATTAAAGCTCCACTGTCATACTTTAAAGATCTAAAAAGACTGGCGGCTCTGAAAAGCCATGTATGCATTGTTCCTGGATCTGGCTTCCTCCTAGTTGCAAGCACCTCCACCACGCTCCTCCTCCGCTGCTGCAGACTCCGGCAGCTTTATCGCCAAGGTCACCGAACTCTCGCTTTCTTTTCTATCCCCCGCATCGGATCACCGATGTTCCCCACCATGTCAGACAGCGGTGGACACCAGCTCCGAGATCACCATCAAGGACTTAAAGGAGAAGAAGGAAGTTGTGGACGAGGCAGAGAATGGAAGAGACGCCCCTGCTAATGGGAACGCTAATGAGCAAAATGGGGAGCAGGAGGCTGACAATGAGATAGATGAAGAAGAGGAAGAAGGTAGGGAGGAAGAGGAGGAGGAGGAAGAAGAAGAGGATGGAGATGGAGATGAGGAAGCTGAGGCCACCACCGGCAAACGGGCAGCTGAAGATGATGAGGATGATGTTGATACCAAGAAGCAGAAGACTGAGGAGGATGACTAGACTGCAAACAATAAAAAGTTAAACTCATTAAAAAAAAAAACAAAGGCCACCGTGACCTATTCACCCTCCACTTCCCATCTCAGAATCTAAACGTGGTCACCTTCGAGTAGAGAGGCCTGCCCGCCCTCCCACCCCAGGCAGTGCCACCCTGCAGATGACATGCGATCTTCACTACCCAACCAAAACCACGAGAATTTGCAACAGGGGGGGCAAAAAGAACCAAAACTTCCAAGGCCTTGCTTTTTTCCGTAAAAGTACTTTAAAAAGGAAATTTGTTTGAATTTTTTATTTACATTTTATATTTTTGTACATATTGTTAGGGGTCAGCCATTTTTAATGATCTTGGATGACCAAACCAGCCTTCAGAGCGGTCTCTGTCCTACTTCCGACTCTGACTTTACTTGTGGTGTGACCATGTTCATTATAATCTCAATGGAGAAAAAAAGACCTTGTAAAAAAAGCAAAAACAACAACAAAAAACATTCTTATTCTGAGCATTCCAGTAACTTTTTTTGTGTATGTACTTAGCTGTACTATAAGTAGTTGGTTTGTATGAGATGGTTTAAAAGGCCAAAATACAAGGTTTCTTTTTTTTCCCTTTTTTGTCTATGAAGTTGCTGTTTATTTATTTATTTATTTATTTGGCCTGTTTGATGTATGTGTGAAACAATGTTGTCCAACAATAAACCGGAATTTTATTTTGCTGAGTTGTTCTAAAAATAAATAAATAAATAAAAAAGATCTAAAAAAAAATACATCATTTTATATGAAATCAGAAAAAAACTCAAATAGCCAAGACATTACTCAGAAATAAAAACAAAGCAGGAGGAATCACGCTAGCAGACCTCAAACTGTACTATAAGTCGATAGTGATCAAAACATCATGGTACTGGCATAAAAACAGAGAGGTAGATGTAAGAAACGTTTAATTGCCATTAGGAACTCAGCTCCCGGCTCGGCGCCTGTGGCTCAACGGGCTAACGCGCCAGCCACGTACACCTAAGCTGGCGGGTTCGAATCCAGCCCAAGGACCCGCCAAACAACAATGACGGCTGCAACCAAAAAATGGCCGGGCGTTGTGGCGGGCGCCTGCAGTCCCAGTTACTTGGGAGGCGGAGGCAAGAGACTCGCTTGAGTCCAGGAATTGGAGGTTGCTATGAGCTGTGATGCCACAGCACTCTACCCAGGGTGACAGCTTGAGGCTCTGTCTCAAAAAAAAAAAAAAAAATGAGGCTCAGTCATAAAAGTATTGGGCCCACAATGATAAGAGCTGTTGAGGGGAGGAGCTAGGATTAGAACTCAGGTCTGCCTGACTCTAGAACTCATGCTTCTAAACACAGTACTGGCCTATTTAATTGGAACTGTTCTCAGGTCTCTTACTGGTGCTGTCTTCTCATTTTGTCCTAAACTCCGCTAGGCAATGAAGCAGGTTATATTTTATATTTCTCAGCATACCTTGTTCAGCCTTTGCATATAGCCATTCACTATAGCTTGAAAAGTGGCTGGGAAAGACTAAAGCAGCAAAGGCTGAACACCAGACTAACATAAAAATGTGATTTATTTAAATGTACCTTGAGTGTGGCAGTTACTCAGCAGCTAAGTTGTCCCCACCATTTCATAGTCCTTGAAGCCCTTTCCTGCTTGAGAAGACAAAACAAGGCCAAGACCACATAAAGTCTTGCTCAGCTTCCACTATGGGGATAGGGAGGGGAAGGTCTGGTCAATTCAAAAGTAATTATAAAGTGAACCCTCAATATGCATATAAGAATATTCTGACTATAGTCCAAGGCTACTAATTCTTTTATAAACTGTTAAAGCAAAAACTTTCAAAACTGACTAATTACAAAAATGTATAATGGTGTTTATTACTTGCTCGTAAAGTGCCCCAAATTAGCTAAAGCTTATTATATATCAGATATCAGTAAGAAAGAAGAACATGAAAATGAAGATGAAAGCTGTGTTGTACCTTATCACTGAGCTGGCTGAGCTCATTAACAAAAGGAAAGCCATTTCTCCAAATGTTTTTCACTACAAACCCCATTTTGTAAAATGACATGAACATTTGGCTACCGCCACCTTCTGGTATGTAAGAGGAAGTAAAAACAGGAAAGATTCCTCAAACTATTAGCTCCAGCTGACTTTCTTGTTTTATTGTCCCTAACTTTGGTGAGTCTTGACAAAGTAGCATAACCTTAACACAGTGACAACAGCACATGTCCATCCAGAAAAGTCTCTTGTGCGGCTTTACCATCAGTCCCCTCTCCCACTCCAGGCCAGCTTCTCATGGCTACAGATGGCTTTTATAACATTCATATAAATGGCGTCATATAGCACACGGCCTTGTGTCTAGCTTCTGAGAATCATTCATGTTATCGTATGTATCTTCAACTTGTTCCTTTTAAAAAAAATTTATCATTTTAGGGCACAGTGCCTCAAGCTTGTAATCCTAACTCTGGCAGGCTAAGGCGGGTGAATTTCTGGAGTTCACAAGTTTGAGACCAGCCTGAGGAAGGGTGAGACCCTATCTCTACTAAAAATAGAAAAAACTAGCAGGGCACTGTGGCTGGTGCCTACAGTCCCAGCTATTTGGGAGGCTAAGGCAAGAGGATTGCTCAAGCCCAGGAGTTTGATGCCATAGCATTCTACCCAGGGCAACAGAGACTATGTCTCAAAAAAATTTTTTTTTAAATAATTGTAGATTCGGCTCGGCGCCAGTGGCTCAACAGGCTAAGGCGCCAGCCATGTACACCTGAGCTGGCAGGTTCGAATCCAGCCCGGGCCTGTCAAACAACAATGATGGCTGCAACCAAAAAATGGTTGGGCGTTGTGGCGGGTGCCTGTAGTCCCAGCTACTTGGGAGGCGGAGGCAGGAGACTCGCTTGAGCCCAGGAATTGAAGATTGCTGTGAGCTGTGATGCCACAGCACTCTACCCAGGGTGACAGCTCTGTCTCAAAAAAACAAAAAAAACAAAACAAACAAACAAACAAAAACCATCCTAGATCTACCAGTTCTTGGCCATAATACTTTGAGCAAGTAAAAAATTTTCTGTCTGTGGCCTCAGTTTTCAAATCTGCAAAAAGGAGGTAAGGGTGGTGCTCATAGCTTAGTGGGTAGGGTGTTGGCCACATACACCCAGGCTGGCCTGGGCCAGCTAAACAACAATGACAACTGCAACAAAAAAATAGCTGGTGTTGTGATGGGCGCCTATAGGCCCAGCTACTCGGGAGGCTGAGGGAAGAGGATCGCTTAAGCCCAAGAGTTTGAGGTTGCTGTGAACTGTGAAGCCAAAGCACTCTACCCAGGGTGACATAGTGAGACTGTCTCAAAAACAAAAACAAACACAAACAAAAAAAAACAGCTCAGTGCCTGTAGCAGAGTGGTTACGGCATCAAGCACCTACACTGAGGCTGGAGGGTTTCGAACCCAGCCCAGGCCAGCTAAACAACAATGACAAATACAATAAAAAATAGCCGGGCATTGTGGTGGGCACCTGTAGTCCCAGCTACTTGGGAGGCTTAAGCAAGAGAATCGCTTTGACCCAAGAGTTTGAGGTTGCTGTAAGCTGTGATGCCACAGCTCTCTACTGAGGGCATGCAACTGTATCACAAAAAAAAAAAAAAGAAAAGAAAAAACAGAAAAAGAAATTTCTGCTTGCCCATCTTAAAGGGGTTTGGTGAGTAGTCTACAAGAGGAAATAGACTTTAAGTAAATCTTCAGTACCTTATTTATAGAATGACAGCTTCCCTTGCCCTTATAAATGCTCCCATTTAGGCTGGGTGTGGTGGCTCATGCCTGTAATCCTAGCACTCTGGGAGGCCAAAGCCGGTGGACTGCCTGAGCTCACAAGTTCGAGACCAGCCTGAGCAAGAGCAAGAGCAAGAGCAAGACCCATTTCTACTAAAAATAGAAAAACCAGCTGAGTGTTGTGGCAGGGGCTGGTAGACCCAGATATTCAGCAGATATTCAGGAAGCTGAGACAAGAGGTTTGTTTGAGCCAAGAGTTTGATGTTGCTGTGAGCTATGACACCAGGGGACTCAACCCACTGTGCAGTTTCTTGACGACTCTAGGAGCCTGGGAAAAATCTATCATTGTACATTGAATAGTATAAATAAGAACAGCGTCAAGCTCTGTGCCTATGTCATCCCATGCCAACTCTATGACATCTGTATTAGGATGAGCCCTTATGGTCCAGCACACTAAGAGAAATTAGTGAAATTGTGGGTGATACTACTTTAAGAAACCAAATCTTTCCAGCAGCCCCTCAGTCCAGATCCTGGGTGCATTTCCCTCCAACTCTTCCTTCCCCTACCCTGTCCCCAACAATTCACACATCCTTTCCCTTCCAATCCCAATCTGGTCCCTCTTGACTGAGTCCTCAACCTTGGACCCTGAACTCTGGAGAAATGACCTGGCTTCCCAGTTCCCATCCCTCATACCCCGCAGATCTCTCTTTTTCGCAGAGACGATAGTTTCGTGGCAGAAAAAGAGCTTGGGGCGCCAAGTGTGTGGATTCGAATTCTGGTTCCAATAGTCATTAGCTTGCCATGTGACCTTGAGCAATTCAAGTCCCTTCTTTGAACTTCCTTTTTTCCCCCATCTCTAAAAAAATCTGTTTCCGCTCTGATTAATTTACAGGCTGCCGCGAGGCGCAAATGTATGGATAATTGACAGCGATGCTCCAAGCTAAACTCAAGCAGTACGCAGATGGGAGGTCCTCCCGCTTCCCGCGACCATGCCCAAAGCTCCCTTAGCCTCTCCACGGTCCCTTCAGTTCTAGGCAGTCTCCGCAACTTTCCTGCCTCTTCTGTCACCTCGGCGCCGGGGCTCACCTGCAGACAGGATCCGCCAAGGGTTGTGGCCGGGAAGCGGAGCCTCAAGGAGAGGGCGACCAGTGCCGCCATCTTGCCTCCTGACGTCAGCCCCACCCCTTAACCCTGAAGTCGCTCTCCACTAGCCTCCAGGCGACCTTCTAGCCGCGCAGGAGCCACAGAGTGGGAGGCTGCTTCCGGTTTGGGGGGAGGGAGGAGGGAACGCGGAGCAAGCCAAAACGAGCGTGCGCAGTAGCTGTCAATGCGGCGCATGCCCATTTGGCCTCCTCTCGCGGTCCTAAGGTGACCTTCCCTGATGAAGTGGGAGGAGTCTCAGGGGAGGGTGGCCTAAAAAGGGTGGGACTAAGACTAAGAGGGGGCGGAGCCCCACCGAATCCCTGCCCTTATATTAACCCCTTTCTTTCTGAAAATTTGTCGTTATCTCTTATTGCTGGCGTTTAATAGCTTTTGTTAAACATTTCTGTCACCACACAATGCAGTTTGCCCGAGACTGTCCAGGTTTTAGCACTGAGAGTCCTGGGCAAATCGGGACTGTTGGTGACTGAACGGAGGTGATTTCAAATGTGACTGGCAAAAGTGTCATTCATTCCTTATTCATTCCTTCAATCAGAAATATGGCTGGAATACCTACCAGTAACTGGCGCCAGGATGCTCAGGGAGGGAGCATCCAGGCGGCCACAGCACGCAGTGAATTTGCTCTCTAATGGTGGAGATTAAATAAATGCCGCGAGCTGTGCTCTGTACCATGAGGCGTGCACCAAGAAGCGCACCCAGGCCTCGGTGGCTTCCTGTGCCATTTATCCTCAGATACTGTTTATAGTCTGCGCCAGAAATTATGACCCATCGTCTTACTTAACCCCCGCAACAGTCCTGCAAGGGAGGCTTTTTTGTTTTTTTTCTGTTTCCATCTCAGCTGCTTTTCCACCTCACTCCATGGAGCCGCCCAGAGCTTGCCTCGGTTTGGGGACTTGATTACTTTGGGCAGACATGGCATGGGTCCTCCAAGTCACTTGGTCTCTTCGGTCACCCCAGGTGTCTAAGGAAGTCCTTAAAATACCAGGAGTGATGTCTTTCCCTTTCTGCCTGCTTGTTTTTGATGTATGAAGGGCTTTTATTATTATTTTTTTTTTGAGATAGTCCCACTCAGCTGCTCTGGGGTTGAGTGCTGTGGTGTTATAGCTCACAGCAGCCTCAAACTCTTGGGCTCAAGCAATCCTATTGCCTCAGATTCCAGAGTAGGCCCCCATCACAATACCGGACTTTTTTTTTTTTTTAAGAGATAGGGCCTACCTCTTGCTCAGGCTGGTCTTGAACTCCTGAGCTCAAGCAATCCATCTGCTTTGGCCTCCCAGAATGCTAGGATTATAGGCATGAGCCACGAATCCCGGCTGTGAAGGGCATTTTTTATAGTCCTTGGTTTTCACACTCACACCTTAGTTAAATGCTACTGGAGAAATGAAGGTGGCCAAACAAATTAGTTGTATGGATTTAGAGTCTGGGATCCTCAGCTGGACCTGGTTAGACTGCCAGTGTGGCCTCTTTAGAGGAGGTGTGTAATAAGGCCTGAATCTCTGAGTCTCATCTTGAATCTTTCCCACAAGACTGTGTGACCTTGGACAAGTCTATTCTCTTTTCTGGCCTATGGTTTACTCACTTTAACCATTAGGATGTCAGCCGATTCACTGATTCACGTGGCTGTCTTGCAGGTAACTGGTGACAAGGCTGAAGTCATCTTGACTTTTCACTGGATTTGACGCAGCACTGGAATAGGGCTCCTCTAGTCTGTCCAGGGGCCTCTTGGGTCACACAAATTGGCTGAGATTATGGGAAGATTGTCACTCTTCCTCTAACTCCTCCTGATTGAATTGTCTCCTGAGCTGAAGGAAGAGTGTCCTCTCCCTCCAAGGGACATACTGAGAATTGGTCCTCTTGACTTTTTCAGGGTTCTTTCATCTCAAAGGCATATGCTACCCCTAGATAAGCAACTCCCCTTTTACTTTGCTCAGGTCACCTTGGAAAAAGCAGCCTGGGGCCAGCAGAAGTGAGACCTTGATTTATGGAGGGGCTCTTGGTGCCAATGGCCCCATTTGCCCTGCAGTCACATCATTCCTGGGCTTCATGGGGATTTGGGGAGCTCAAAGTTATAGAGAAATAAATTCCTGGGCGGCTGTACCTCCGCCCTGAGCTTTAGGATTCCAGAAAGGCACAGCTGCAGAAGGACTTAGAGATTTTCATGGCCTTCTCCCGACATGTTTTCCTGAGGTGTGCTCGTGATAAGACCTTAGGTTTTTTTGGTTTGTTTCCATTCATCTAGGGAGTGACATATTGCTTTTCACAAGACTTTCTGCTGGACACTTTCTGTTTCTACTGGGCCTCATCACTTACAAATGTGTTTAAATAGTTTCATTTAGTCCTCATAATGCCTTTTGGGGTTGGGAAAACTGTCCCCACTTTACAGACTCTCTTAAGAAGCGTTTTCTTCCAAAGGGCTGGAAATCATGTCCCCAGTTAAAAACTAAAACCCCAAATCACTATGTCATATCAGCTACCAATCAACTGTATTCTAGTGTCTTATAACTTAGGGCTACCTAAGTTTTCCCCAAACCAGGGGGCCAAGGAAGATTGGATTTAGGAGAAAAATCACCTGATTTCATTGCCTGAGAGGTTTATTTTCCTCTGAGAAAAAGCCTCTTCACCCTAATTGATCATTGTGGTGGGACCCTGGGGCCTTCACATCTAAAATTCAGGATTTCACTTGCCTTTGACTCGTGGGCTATTGTTCCATCTTTCTGGCTAATCTTTTTCCTTTATACAGTTTTCTCCAGGTATCTCCATCTGGGTGTCCCAATGGTGCTTAAAACCCAATCTGTCTCAAACTCTACACCTCACCTGAAGAATTTACACTTCTGCTCTTATTGGCGCCACCATCCACCTGATCCCCAAGCTAGTAACCTGGTGCCATCTTTGAGTCTTCTCTCCCTCTACATCCAGCCAACCACCAAATCCCACCACAGCCTCCAAGGCCTCTAAGCCCATCCATGGGCCCCTCCTGTCTCATCTGCCTCTATGATACAACCTTCTCTGTTCCTCAGCTCATTCCTCACCTCCATGCCTTTGCTCCCATCCCTTGGATCTGAAGTGTCCTTTCATCCTTCTTCACGCGGCCAATCTATCATTATTGCAGATTCAGCTCCCACTCTCTCCTGTCTTAGAAAATCATTCCTTGGCATCCCATCAAAATATCCTCTACATGTCCACCCATGGACACAACACTTGGTTTAACAATTATCCATTTATATATCTGCCTCCCCAGACTGTGGGCCTTTGGAGGGCTCGCTCTTTTAGTTTTTTCATAGAACTTATTTCTATCTGCAAGTTTGATTTTAATTCTCTGTGAATATATTTATAGTCAGAACTTCCCATGCCAGAGGTCAAGAACTCTATCTGTCTTGGGGGAGGGGCAGAGATGAAGGAGGGAGAGAAACAGGGTGGACAGGAGTGAAGGAAGAATGAGGTAGGAAGGTCGGTTAACTGGGGCCTCCACTTGGCCCAGTCCTCTGGCCTGGAGAGGAAGAGCAGGTGACCCCTGCAGAGAGGCTGGGAGCTGAATCACAGCAAGTGACAGGTGACAAAGCCTCTTTCTTTCCCTTCAGTGGCAGAAGGAGCCTCTTCTATGGACCAACACAAGCAGGCCTTTCCACCACAGTGAGATTTGCAAACACCTGGACTCCTCCAAGCTCCTATCAGCTTTCTGGCCAGGGCATGTTTCTTCAAGGGAGCTGTGTAACCAGGCACTGTGGGGCTCTGGGGAGAAGGAGAGATAAAAACAGTCCCCTAGAATGGGAATAGACATAGTTGGCAAACCAAGATGTCAACCAGCCACCCAACCCAGGTCTTCCCTGGCTCCCACCCCAACCTTGCTGGTTGTTGCTCTGGGAAGCCCTTCTCCCCTATGCTGGGTCACTCGATAGTCATTGGTACCACTGTTCATGCTGATAACCAGGATGTACCTGCCACATATGGAGAACTTGCTATGTACCAGGCCCTATGCAGATTTTCTCTACCTAATCATTACAGCAACCCCACAAGTACAGGCATAGCTCTTTATTATTATTATTGTTGTTGTTATTTTCAGACAGAGTCTCACTTTGTTGCCCTGGGTAGAGTGTCATGGTGTCATAGCTCACAGCAACCGCCAACTCTTGGGCTCAAGTGATCCCCTTGCCGCAGCCTCCTGAGTTGTTGGGACTGCAGGAGCCGCCACAACGCCTGGCTATTTTTAGAGACAGGTTTCACTTTGCTCAAGCTGGTTTGGAACTCGTTAGTTCAAGCATCCACCCATCTTGGCCTTCCAGAGTGCTGGGACTACAGGCATGAGCCACTGTGCCCAGCCTATTGTTCTTCATTTACAGGTGAGGTAACTGATCCTCAGACGGTCAGCAACTCACCCCAGGTTAGCCTTTGGGAACATGGTTGCAAACACCCTAAGACACCTGCAGAGGGCGCTCTCGCCTCGCAGAACTGCCCAGGGCTCCCTCACAGATGGTGCCAATCTGCTGGTGAAAAGGGCTTATCTAAACCTTCTTCCCTCATCCCACACAACCCCCACCATATAATTAGACTTCTCAAAATATTCTCTTCGAGTGGGATGGGGACAATGATATGCTATAGGCTTCTCCAATTTCAAGAGCAGCCTCTGTGGCACTCCCGGAGCAAAAAGTCATGAGCCGCCCCCACTCCAGATGGGGTTGTGTTTTATACAGCTGAAGTCAGCTCAGCTGCTGCTGGGACTTAGCAAGTGACCCACAGGCTTTTGAGGACTGTCATGCTGCTGGTCCCTATAGCAGCACACACACACATACACACACATTGGGAGCTCACCCGCCTGGCTAACCTCTACTGCATTCCCACGTACGTGCCACATCACCAACATACTCTCTAATTAGCAGTAATTTGGTCTTTGGATGCCTGTGAGTGCGTGCTTTGTAAACACAGTGTATCGGCTGCAATAAAAATCCCTTCCCAGCTGAATCTGGATTTTGAGCACCTCTATCAGAGACAGAGCCAGCCACGCAAATGAAATGCAAAAAGGAATAGTGGTAAATATTAATTTGCAGTGGCTAGATGTTGGCCCACTAAAACAAAACAGGCCAGAGAGATATGGAATATTAAAGGAAATTTGACCTTTCAGGGAAGAAGGGAGGTGGAATGGTTAACTGTGCAGGCCTTTGGGGGCTCATACTTTGTTATATCAACTATTTACTCTGTGACCCTGAGCAGGTAACTTAACATCTCTGTGCATTAGTTTCCTGTTGTGAAAAATGGGGGGAAAATCAGAGTCATCTTCCAGGGAAGAGGATGAAATGAACTAGTATCTGTGAAGGTCTGTCCATCTTAAACTGGCCGTGGGAAGCCCAGCTGGGGAAAAGGATCGAGAACTGTGTGGTATTAGGGAGAATAGATTATGTTAATCAGGATGGGAAGACTTCAGCATGAATAAAATGCAAAGGATTTGGGCAGCTTTAAAAAATTATTTAAAAATACTGTACATGTGTAATTAAATTCTCACCATGTAAAAATTTCAAGCTATATAGATAAAGTTTAAATCCTCTCCGTCACACTTCTCTTCCCAGAGGTGATTGCTATTGTCAGTTTCATGCATGGGGCTGCTTCCAGATTATTTTCTTTGCCTGTATATAGACATGTATGTTTCCACAGAAATGCATGGGTTTGCTTGCTGTTCTTCTTTTTAAAAAAATACAAATAGTAATACACATGTTCTGCAACCTGCCACTTTTTCATCAAGTGTTGTATCTTGGAGGTCTTTCCATGTTAGCACATACAGATCTATCTCCTTTATCTTATGTGCTGCAAAATACTTAAATGTAGGGAGGTACCATAGTGTGATCATTGCTTAGGCACTTTCTTTTCTTTCTTTCTTTCTTTTTTTTTTTTTTTTGCAGTTTTTGGTCAGGGCTGGGTTTGAACCTGCCACCTCCAGCATATGGGGATGGCGCCCGACTCCTTTGAGCCACAGATGGCACCACTTAGGCAGTTTCTTAAAAATGTTTTTCCTATTAGCTTAATAGCAATCAAGTGGCCGGATGCAATGGCTCCCACCTGTAATCCTAGCAATCTGGGAGGCTGAGGAGGGTGGATTTTTGAACTCAGGAGTTTGAGACCAGCCTGGTCGGGAAAGAGACTCTGTCTCTACTAAAAATAGAAAAACTTGCTAAGGCGGGGTGTGGTGGCTCATGCCTGTAATCCTAGCATTCTGGGAGGCTGAGGTAGGTGGGTTGCTTGAGCTCAGGAGTTTGAGACCAGCCTGAGTAAGAGTGAGATCCTGTCTCTAAAAATAGTTGTGATGGGTGCCTGTGATCCCAGCTACTCAGGAGGTTGAGGCAAGAGAATCATTTGAGCCCAAGAGTTTGAGGTTGCTGTGAGCTATGACACCACAACACTCTATCAAGGATGACAAAGTGAGACTCTGTCTCACAAAGAAAGGAAGGAAGGAAGAAAGAAAGAAAAGGAAAACTAGTTAGGTATTATGTAGGGCTCCTGTGTTGCAGCTACTGGAGAGGCTGACTATGGTCACAATTTCTCAAACAAACATTTTACACACTTGCACCCCTGTGTGTCTCTACTCAGCCTGGCAGTCCCTCTTCCCCTCTCTGCCCATTCATTCCTACATTCATTTGGTAGTCACTTTTCTTTTTCTTTTTCTTTTTTTTTTTGTAGAGACAGTCTCACTTTATCGCCCTCAGTAGAGTCCCGTGGCATCACACAGCTCGCGGCAACCTCTAACTCTTGCCTCAGCCTTCCGAGTAGCTGGGACTACAGGCGCCCACCACAATGGCTGGCTATTTTTTTGTTGCTATTTGGCTGGGGCTGGGTTTGAACCCACCTCGGTATGTGGAGCTGGTACCCCACCCCCTGAACCACAGGCACTGCCCATGGTAGTCACTTTTCTTAGCCCAAGGCTATCCTTGGTCACTCTTCCAACACACTCTTTTTGTGTGTTGCCATAGCTTTCTATATCTCATTCATTCCTCCCATCAGCAAATACTTACCAAGTGCCTCTTGCATCAGTGGCCTCTCTGCTCTCCTGTCTGTCTCCCTGACTCAGCTGTCAGCACCTTGAGGGATGACATCATGTCACAAGCAGAGAGATTTTCAGGGAGAGGAGACATCCCAGTCTACCCAGTGTGGTTCTGAATTCACCTGTTGTCCTGGTAGAATTTGCAGGTCCCCTTGAGCTCTCAAATTTGTCCTGGTTTAGATGAACAATTATAAGAACAATGATAAGTTTTATGCACAGTAGATGCTTAGCAAATGTTGATGGAAAAAAGAATGAATGGATGAGTGCATGAAGATAATTTGCCTTTCCTGATTTAGAGATGCTGTTTTCCTCTGAGCAGACGACCAGAGAGAACACGTGCTGAGCACATGTAGAGGTCATTTCATTACGGGCTTTATTGTTCTGAGGAGTTTGTAGAAATCCTATAAGCTCCAGACATCTTGCTGGAAGGTTGAGGGGTTTTCTTGTTGATAAGATTCTAATAGGATACCTCGCAAGCAAATGACAGGTGCAAAAGTAACATTTGTGATTAAAAGGATGACAACTCGCTGAACTTGGATTAGAAAACTGTTTCTGAGACAGTAGTCAAGGGCAGGAGCTCAGTGGATGGGCTTTGGAGTTAGATCACCTGGGTGTGAATTTGGATTGTTCTATTATGTGTAACCTCCAGCAGGTTGCTTCACCTCTCTGGGCCTCAGTTTCCTTATCTCTGGGGTGGGGATAATCGCTTTGTTTCAAACATTAGATGAGACGGTGAGTGTAAATACTAGGGTGACCCATACCAAATCATCTCTACTTGAACATTTTGACTGTCAAAATGACATTGCATGTTGTTCAACCTGGCAGGCATCATAATCGATGTTTAAGAAATGCCTGGCTGATTTTTCTGTTTCCATTGCCTCACTGAACAGATGTTTCATTCTTTCATTCAAAACACATTTGCTGAATGCTCTGTGCCAGGAATTGCCATGAGGAGGAAAACAAAGCATGTCTTTTAGAGGTTGACTCTATCTCTACACTTTAGTAGGATGTGAATGGGGCCTTCACAAGCTGGTCACGGACTGTAAGAGCCATCTTGGGGCGTAACCAGGACTGGGAGAAAGTGACCTTAGCTTTAAGGGGAAGGTGAGAGGCTAAAGCAAAGGCTGGCTTGACCTGAACCTGGAAGTTTGCCTAAAGACTATCCAGAGAAGACCTCTGCTTTCTCAAAGAGCAGGGCTGAAAAGAACCTGGCTGACCAGGGGGAGACAGGGCAAAGCCCTGTTCAAAGATCAGATGTCTCATGCCAGCCAGGTTTGAGAGAAGGCTGAGGAGCTGAGGTTGCTGCTTGGACATGTGCTTTCTGTGTCTAGCTGCTGATGAGACCCTACATACTGCCATTTGGTGTCACTCATATATTTAGTGACCAATAACTTTGCCATTAGACCTTTGGACCATGCCACTTGGGTGGGGGTCCTGCCTACCTCCCACTGGGGAGGTGGAATTCATCCCTGGATGCTTTTTGTTTGAAGGGGAAAGAGTCCTCCACCCCCCTTCAACAGGCTTTAGGTGATGCCAAGGTGAGGCTGAGATCCTGTCTGGAGGAAGCTGAGATAAGAGCCACCTCTGCTCCTCTCACCTGGGACTCCAAGTAAACATTTTACATTAAAATGCAGAATCCATCTGCATCCCCAGAACGGTGAGGGGAAAAGGGGCAGAGGTGAGAGAGTTATATTATCCTTCTCATGGGGTTATGAGGGTTCTTGATAGGGGGCAGAGAGAATGTGGCCAGAGGCACTACCCGTGCAGAGAGGGGGTCTTGTTAATATAGGAGCAAGCATGGTTTACGAAGGGAATGCTCTGCAGGGGCAAAGGTCTACACACCAGGGCCAGCAAGAGCCAATGCCTGTTTTGCTTCTCTTTTCAGTATTATAATAAATTTTTAAAAATATATTTTTCTTTTCCTTTTTTTTAGAGATGGGGTCTTGCTATGTTGCCCAGGCTGGAATGCAGTGGTTATTCATAGGCGTGATCCCACTATTGATCAGCAAGGGAGTTTTGACCTGCTCTGTTTCCAATCTGGGCTGTTTCACCCCTCTTTAGTCAACCTGGTGGTCCCCTGCTCCCAGAGGTCACCGTATTGATGCCGAACTTAGTGCGGACACCAGATCAGCAAAGCGTACTACAGCCAGAACTCCTGGACTCAAGCGATCCTCCTGTCTCAGCCTCTGGAGTAGCTGGGACTACAGGCACGCACCACTGTATTGGCTATAATACATTTTATTAACCATTGCTTTCAGAAAAGCTGGACTCTAGGGGTTTAAGGAAGGTAACCATTTGCACAATTGGGGGCACAGTGTGGCACAGAAGATTCTAGAACAATGCCTTCCACTATGGCAGCCACTTATGGCAATTGAGCACTTAAAGTTTGGCTAGTCTGAATAGACATATGAGTATGAAATACACATCTGATTTCAAAAATTTATGATCAAAAAAAGAGAATGTAGGGCAGCACCTGTGGCTCAGTGAGTAGGTTGCCAGCCCCATATACCGAGGGTGGCAGGTTCAAATCCGGCCCCGGCCGAACTGCAAAACAAAAAAATAGCCGCTGTTGTGGCGGGTGCCTGTAGTCCCAGCTACTGGGGAGGCTGAGGCAAGAGGATTGCTCAAGACCAAGAGTTTGAGGTTGCTGTGAGCTATGATCACACCATGGCCATCTGCCCAAGGTGACAGAGTGAGACTCTACCTCAAGAAAAGACAAAACAAAACAAGATTACATATGTGGCTTGTATGATATTTCTATTGGAAAGGTTGGAAAGGGCTGTTCTAGAAGTTTCAGGGTGACCTTCAGCAATTCCTGAGAGGCTAGGATATGAAAACACCATCAGAATGAATTTGTTTAGCAGCCAGCATCCCTTGGGGAGTCACTGAAATAAATGGATCAGGAAGCCTAATAAAGACTGGCTTTGCTGTGGTTTGGGCCACATCAGTTGGATATAAAAGGGAAGAGGGATCTCAGTGGGAGGCCCCAGGTGTTAAGCCCAGTACTAAGAAAAGCAGTGATTTCCGTTTGGCAGTAGTGCCTTAAAGTAGCTACACAACAACGTCAGTCCAGAAGGCCAAGATGGGGCTGAAGAGTGAGAAGGGTCCTAGATGTATCCCAAACACTTGGAAGCAGCTTCTAGGCTCAGACACTAACCAGGTGGCTCCACTTTAGGGCTTCGGGAATATTTTTGCAAAGACCCTGTTAGATCATGGCTATGTTGTATGGAGTTTTGTACCACGGGTCAAATCACGAATACCCATGTGTCACAATTCCTATTGAAAGATCATGATATCACTCAGAGCAGTGGACTCTGTTGGTAGCCTACCCGGACCCTTTTCTGAGCCCATTTCCCAGCTCCTGTCTGTGACTTTGTTCCTAACCATAGCTGTGACTTATTTTATTTTATTATTTTATTTTTTGAGACAGAGTTTCACTTTTAACGCCCTCGGTAGAGTGCCTTGGCATCATAGGTCATAGCAACCTCAAACTCTTGGGCCCAAGCGATCCTGTTGCCTCAGACTCCTGAGTAGCTGGGACTACAGGCACCTGCCACAATACCTTGCTATTTTTAGATGGGATTTCTCTCTTGCTCAGGCTGGTTTTGAACTGAGCTCAAGCAGTCCACCTGCCTCAGTTTCCCAGAGTGCTAGGATTATGGGTGTGAGCCACTGTGCCTAGTCTTGTTAACTTCTTTAGACGGTTGGCTGTGGGCTACTGAGGCCTTCTTGCCCATTTGGACAGCCAGGGTCCGGAGAGCCAAGGACTGACTGGTGCAGGTGCACAAAAGACTCGGCCTCCAGATGGAATGGCTCTGGGGTGCCATTTATGCTCCAGAGCTCTCCAGGAATCAAGCTGAGGCTTCACCTGAAATCACACCCTAGTTTGGTTTCTTCGCCTTCCCTGTCCTGCTCCCCCAGTTACCGTACTGTCTTCTCCTGGAGCCACTTAATAAATCACTTGTTCTCAAATGCTCATTTCAGGGTCTGCTTTTGGAGAACCCCACCAGACAAACAGACTTTATTGTAGGTATTGGTCTTGACCTTGGGTGGTGGTCAAGGTCACCCTAGTGAGTGTGTATGGGATTCCAAATCCTTGAGATAACCTTGTTGAGAGCCCCAAGCCTGAACTTGGGGGCAGATCAGAAGATGACCGGTCTATGAAGCCGCGAAGAACATCACACCAACAGCCGTGTGACTTCCCCTTGGACCATTTATTTTATTGCTCTTTAGTCAGGCTCTTCCGCATACATCTTTTGATCTCCATCATGGACTTTTTTCTAGAAAGTTGAAGCTGTGTTCTGCTTCAACGACACCCACTGCCCTTTTACATAAAATATGTCAAGATAAAGATGGAAACAGGAACTTTGCTGAGTTTTGCAACATAGAAGCGTGTTAAAGGCTTACATTTATAGATAGTGGGAGTAGGGAAGAGCAATGAGTCCACAGGGGTGTGTCCACACCAAGGGTCGTCACACTGGGTAGGCAAATGAGATGGGAGTGGCTGTCTGAGTCCTGGGAGCTCCAGAAACATCAGAGAATTACTGACCTACCGATGGGAAAAGCTTTAGAAAAATCTATAATGACACACTGTCTCCACACAGGGGGCACTCACTGCCCCTTAATGAATACTAGAAAAAAAAAAAGCCTGTAAACCCACATTAACCAAACACACACACACACACACACACATGACAAACTCTAAGTCTCCAGATAAACACCCTCAAATAGGCACTTGGTGTTTTCAGCTCAGGGGCTGGAGAGAATATCTGAGGCTTTGGCCTCCGAAGGCAGGAACCACTGTCCTCAGAGGGAGGACAACAGCTTCTGATGATTTGGGGGATGGATCTGGTAGGTGGCACTGGCCCAGTTGGATGAGAAGGTGGACTGTCTAAAAAAGACCTCCCCTCTCATTTTACCAAGACAGTGGCTGGCAGGAAGCTTTGTGTCCTGTCCATTTCCTGAATATAGTGGACATTTCTTTTCTTTTTTTTTTTTTTTGAGATAGAGTCTCACTATGTCGCCCTTGGCAGAGTGCAATGGCACTATAGCTCACAGCAATCTCGAACTCTTGGGCTTAAGCAATTCTCTTGCCTCAGCCTCCCAAGTAGCTGGGACTACAGGAGTCCGCCACAACGCCCAGCTATTTATTTTTGTTGTTGCAGTTGTCATGGTTGTTTAGCTGGCCTGGGCCAGGTTTGAACTTGCCACCCTCAGTGTATGTAGCTGGCACCGGTAACCACTGTGCTACGGATGCCGAGCTTGGACTGGCGTTTCTTAAGCGCACGTTATTGAAAGAGCAGATGCTGGCTATTTAAATATGGGCTTTGCGTTTTGAGAACTGATTGATTCCATGGTGGGAAGGACCAGGTCCAGTCTGCTTACTAACCACTGTATTCACAGAACCAAACCATGCCTGGTGCTTAGTAGGTATGCAACAAATGTTTGTTGAATGGCTGAATCAAAGAATCCAAAATGAAAATCCTATTCCTACAAGAATATAAATTTACAACTTTTTCATTGGTTCTTTTTAACCTTCAAAGTGGAATTATAATTTACTTATTCTCTTGGCCCTAAAGGAACTTTAAAAAATGGAAACTGAGTCTTTTCCGTTGGAGCCAGGGAACAAATCTTTGGCAAATGCACCAACCAGTCAATTTCAATGGGATAATCAAACCCTCTCTAAAGGCGGCAGCTGGCCCTGAACTGCCCTTTTTTGCGGGAGGGTAGGCTAGGTCCTTATGTGTGGGAGCTGATGTCTAGGGAGGAAGGGCAGGTTGTTTATCATGCCCTGATTTGAAGATTTGAATTTGGCTGCTGGTGAAGAAGTTCTTGCCAAGCTGCCTGTAGAGATGGCATTGGGAATAAGAAGGAAGTTGAGGCAGTGGGAGGAGAGTGGTTAGGGATTGGCCAGGCAGGCTAGAGAAGGTGATATTGCTGGGGCCTCCTTAAACACTGAACTCTCAGGTGACAAGGAGGCTGGTCTAGGGAGAAACCTGCATATGGGGAGACTGCATCCGGGAAAAACATGACAGGGAGTATCATGCAAATGAAAAAACTGCTCTGCCAAAATCTGTTTCCAGGGAAGGTTCTAAGGCAAATTGTTGGACCCTCAGGGAGTGGGGAGCACTGGCCAGTGGTGTCTACACTGCAGAGAGAAAGCCAAAGAGAGAGAATGATGAGGAATGAATACTTGGGAGCAGCCACCTAAAACCCCATGGGAGGTGGATTTGAAATGACGATGCCAGTTCAAAGTATGTCTGGGATCCCAGGATCCCTTTCCAGGTGTTTTACCTTGGACATTGGGGCATGGCTGCTGGAAGAGCTGGCAACCCTAGAATCTCCTTCCCTTCTCCTCACATTCAGTGTTAGACTACAGACTAAGAATCCTTCGGGGAATGGTTTGGGTACATGGTTCACTGTGTTTTGCTTTGTTTTTCATGCCAGGGCTATACAGACACCGGCCCAGCTATTTTTAGGAAGGACAGCGCCTAGGCTCCCTGGGGATGGCTTTGGTGG
Organism: Arctocebus calabarensis; assembly: GCA_963573935.1. Lineage (NCBI taxonomy): Eukaryota > Metazoa > Chordata > Mammalia > Primates > Lorisidae > Arctocebus > Arctocebus calabarensis. The sequence goes on from CAUYON010113591.1 coordinate 32,698, forward strand.
ATGCTGAGGCCCCTCTCAGGGAGGGCAAGGCACAGTTTCTCCGAGTCCCACCCCACTTCCTCCCTGCGGGGCAGAAAGGTTCTGGGCGCGAGGGGTCTGGAGAGCTAGGGAGGGGCTCCTGCGGGTCACGGCACCATGTGCCACCACTTGAAGGTGAAGGGCTTCCTGCGCACGTTGGTGCCGCAGTGCACCTCCCCCAGGAACTTGTGGTAGGCGGAGATGTCGTCGATGAAGGTGCAATAGAGGCCCAGGGGCTCCAGCAGGCCACGCACGTGCGTCTCCAGGCAGCACACTTCCTCCACCTGGGGCCCGAACGGCTTGGGGATGCCCAGGTCCTTGTCCAGCACGATCATGTTCACCTGTCAGGGGCGTCACAGTGGAAACATCCCGTTTAGTGAGTACTACGGGGCTGACTATGTTCCAAGTTTGCTGAACCCTCACAACAACCCTATGAAGTATGAGCTATGATTATCCCCTTTTCACAGATAAGGAAACTGAGGCACAGAGGCGGTTTAGCCGCTCATAAATGGCAGGCTGAAGTGGAAAAGCAGGCCATCTGCCTCTGTCTGTGTGTGCAAACACATGTACGCGTGTGCACACATGGCTAGGTATGCCTGTACCGGCATGTACCTGTGTGTGTGAATCTGCACACACATCTGTGTTTGTGTGCATGTATCTTTTTGTTTAATTAATTTATTTATTTATTTTGAGACAGAGTCTCAAGTTGTCGCCCTTGGTAGAGTGCCATGGCATCACTGTAGCTCACTCTTGGGCTCAAATGATCCTCTTGCCTCAGTTTTTCTTTTCTTTTCTTTTCTTTTTTTTTTTTTGAGACAGAGCCTCCAGCTGTCACCTGGATAGAGTGCTGTGACATCACAGCTCATAGCAACCTCCAATTCCTGGGCTCAAGCGAGTCTTCTGCCTCCGCCTCCCAAGTAGCTGGGACTATACAACGCCAGGCTATTTTTTGGTTGTAGCTGTCATTATTGTTTGGTAGGCCCAGGCTGGATTCGAACCTGCCAGCATAGGTGTATATGGCTGGCGCTTTAGCCGGTTGAGCCATAGGCGCTGAGCCTGCCTCAGTTTTTCTATTTTTAGTAGAGATGGGGTTTCGCTCTTGCCCAGGCTGGTTTTGAACTCATGAGCTCGGCAATCCACCTGCCTTGGCCTCCAAGAGTGCTAGGATTATAGGCATGAACCAATACGCCTGGCTGTGTGCATGCATTTGTGAGTACATGTTTATATATGCGTGCACACATGTATATATGTTTTTCTGTGTGTGTTGTTCTAACCTCTTTCTCATGGAAGACTCCCCTCTATGTAACGAGAATCCTTCCTGTACATAATGGACTTCTCTCCTTTTGCAAGGCACTTTCCTACCTGTTAAGGAGAAAGATTCCCACTACCCCAGTGAGGCAGGTAAGATAAGCACCTCTGCCTCGGAGGAAGAAGTGGGGTCCAGAGAGGGCAAGCCCCTGGGGTGAGGCCACACAGCTCAGCCAGAACTGGGACCTGAGTCTCCCAATTGGAAAACCTCAGCCAAGGGGTCCTTCTGGACCCAGCTGCCCCCTACTTGGTGTGGGATAAGGGTGAGGGTCGGGAGGCCTCACCATGTTTGGGAAGAAGGCTCTGGCCTGGCGGTCTTTGTCCATCTTGAACAGAGCGGGCAGGTCAATGATGTCCTGCTCCGTCAGTCCCAGCTCCTTCTTGAGAATGTCACGGTTCCAGTCCAGGCAGCGCTGGGTGGGGGAAAGGAGGGAGAGCCAGTGAGTTAGGAGACGCACACCTGCCACCCCTGTCTGTGGCATCAGGCCAGGGCCCCGCACACCAGGGAGACTCCCAGCATTCAGCTGGCACCTCTGCCATTGCTCCTGGGCCCCCTCCGCTGGGATTAGGGCAGTAGAGATAACAATAACTAGATGGAAGAAGGTCGCAGAAACAACAGCAGCAGCTGTCATTTACAGAGCACTGACTGAGCCAAAGCCTGAGCTCCGTGCTCCCCACGCAGCATCTCAGTGGCTCCTCAGGCTGCCCCAGGGGTGAATACAAAAGCCGAAAAGCTGATAAGCTCCAGTGCTTGGCACTGATCTAAGTTAAGTACTTCACACAGATTACTTATTTAAGCTTTAGCCCTGTGACGCAGACACTATTATTATTCCCTCTTTCGAGACCAGGGGACCAAAGACAGCCTTCGTGAGATGCCCACAGTCCTACTGTGAAAAGTGGAGGTAGGCCACAGTTTGACTTCAGGTCATTCCAAGAAAATGACCGTGGAGGGGACAGTTATAAAAAAGTCAACTTCCAAATAGCCAGCAAGGAATTCTTTGAACTTTGGTGGGTCTTGCATTGCATCCGTCCCACTCTCTGCCCGTATGGGGCTCCTCCGCACATCCAGGTGAAAGCAAACTAGTGGGCTTTCTTCCCTCAGTCTCCTTGTTCCAGTGATTCGCTCAGGGATTGGGGGGTAACCCAGGAATAATCCAATCAACGTATAGAATTCCTGTGGCCACAATAATTGGTTCGGGTTGGCCCAATCAGTGAAATGCAAGCTCTTGGTCAATTGTTGGGGTGCATATAAGATCTTTCTCTTTGTTGACAGTGTGCTGGGTAGGTGTAAGAACTTGAATTGTTGCAACCATGAGGATACAAGCAGAGCCCAAGGAATGCAGAGAAATGGAGTTAGAGCCCTGATCAACCTGTGCCTGAAATCCACACCGCTGCTGGACTTTCCACTGACATGAGCCAATCATGCCTTTGTGTGTAAACCAGTTTGAGGTGAATTTTGTTCTTTTTAATTTTTTTAAACTTGGTCTTTTAGAGTATGCCCATACAAATACATGGAGACTTAATTCATAAAAATGTGTCTGGTTTCTATTCCAGTATGCAATCATTGAGGCTTAGGGACTCAGAAACAGGGATCCATGTACAGAGAGGAAACTTTAGGGATCTTTTAGTTCCCAAAACTAATCAAGGTGAATTCAGGGCCTATGTTTATATGAGCATTTTTCTAGAGAGCAAATTGGTAGCTTTCATCATCTTGCAAAGGGATTTTTTCTTTTCTAAACATCACGGGCTCTAATCTAACAGAGATCTTGGCTCTTTGGCACTGCCTGGTAAGCCTTGCTGCTCAGGGTCCTGTTTGCTTCTAGTCTCTGCTGACCTGCAGATCTGCCTTTGTCCCTCTTTTGCCTTCCAGCTTTAGCCCAGGAGCAAAGCAAGGAAGCTGATCAAATGCTTGTTGAGAACTTCCTTGTGCTGATATGCTCAGGGTCAGGAACCCCTAAGCCCTTGGCCATTTTCCACAGAAGCTCCATGCTCTGAGCACATGAGCATGTGAGCCTCATCCCTCCCAGGGGCCCTCTGGCCCAGCAGCCCCAGCCTTACCCAGAGCCCTGTCTTGCCCCCACCTGGAAGTACTGGTTCTCCTGCACGAAGCTCTCATTGGACAGAATCTTGTTGATGGTGATTCGCTTGCTGCTCATTCCACCCAAGCCTGTGGGGGGTCAGAGAGGCGGTCAGCTTTAGATTCCCAGGCTGTTGCCCTCTCTGCCAAGGGCCCCCAGACCCTGGGCTAATGGCTGGACTGGAACAGGGGAGAGGGGGAGATGGGGCTGAGGCTAGCCAGGGCACAGGAGGCCAGCTCCTGGGGAAATGCTTCACAAGGGTAGCACACACACTCTTCTCCAGGGTCAGCCATGTCATCTGAGCCAGTGACGAGGCAGTGGCTGCCTTGCTCACTCTCTGTCCAGTTGGGGGGAGGTGCACAAGTAGCCACCTGGTCCTCCCCCCTGGATCCTGCTCCTAAGGACTAGCAGCTGACCAGGTTGAGAGTGGCAGAAGCAATCTGCCTATGTTCCCAGACCTGCCTCTGCTCAGCCTCTGGATTGTATCTGCCTCCTATGCCACATGCTGGCTCATGTGCCTTCTGGCCTGATGAGTAATTCCTAACACTCAGTGAGCACCTACTGTGTGGCAGGTGCTCTTCGAAGCACTTTCCATAGATTAGCTTCTTAATCCTCCCCATATTTTTATTTGGTAGTCTTCCTGAAAGATGAGGAAACTGACACGCAGAGAGGTAATGTGACTTATCCAAGTTCTCATACCTAATAAGTGTCAGCGTTACTACACAGATCAGGCAATCTGATCCCACAGCCTATGTTCCTAACCTATTATTAGTATTTTCCCCTGATCTAGGAAGAGCCTGCAGGCCCACTGCACTTCCCAGGCTTGTAACTTGACAGTGGCAAAGAGATTGGGGTTTTCCAACCCTTTACTTGAGCTGTGTCCACACCACTGCTCATCCTATTTGTACAAAAAAATGACGATTTCTATATCCTATGCGTAGATTTTGGGGTATGTCTAATATAGAAACAAAGCCTCCAGAAAGGCAAGACTCAGGCCTGGTAATCCAAGAAAAATCTTCCCAGTGATGGGGAATTAAAAAAGGGGGTGTGAAATTGGTCTCGTCTGTCCCAGACACCACCAACAGTCAGGAACACCATCTTTGAATCTGAAGGGAAGTAACCTAAGTATCAACCAGCCTTGGGAATGCAGGCTTTCAGCCATGAGATACATTGGGGACACTAAACTGGAAAGTGACAAAAAGTAATTTAAGAAAAAAAAATGTTAATGTATAGAGTGGTGGTGGTTAGTCAATATTGTAAAGGTATTTCATAACTCTGAATTGTGTAGTTACAGATGGTTCAAATGATAAATGTGGTATGTTTATTTTATCACAATAGAAAAAGTGTAAGGAAGAGGCCTGGTTGCTGGAAACTGGCTGTTTCCACCTGATCAATTTCCTGTCTTTTCATGATTAATTCAAATGCAAACCTCACCCCAAGTCTACATCTGTAGCGGCTGTCCACCGCAAGCAGATAATTCCTCTCTCTTGTATCTGACTGTGCATGCTGCATGTTGAAGCCCCCTTTTCTTTGTCTCTGGACTACATTGTGTTTATTTTTCTATCTCCCTTTCTAAAATACAAGCTCCTTGAATGCAGATTGCATGTCAGTTTTCCATTGCTTAACCCTCCTCTGGTCTGGTGTCAGCATACACTTGGTCCCCGTCCCAAGGAAGCTCTTTGCACTGCTATTTTATTTTTTGATACAGAGTCTCACTCTGTTGCCCCAGGCTAGGGTATTTTAGTGTCAGCTTAGCCCACAGCAATATCAAACACCTGGGCTCAAGTGATCCTCCTGCCTCAGCCTCCCTAGTAGCTGGGACTACAGGCTCCCACCAAAACACCTGGCTAATTTTTCTATTTTAGTAGAGATGGGGTCTCTCTCTTGCTTAGGATGGTCTCAAACTCCTGAGCTCAAAGGATCCTCCCATCTTGGCGAGTGTTAGGATTACAGGCATGAGCCACTGCGCCCACTGTTGATGACCATGAGAGGCAGTGGGGAGCTCACGGGCCACCTGGCTACAGCAAGGGTCATAAGAGGCTGGGGCTACCTTCTACCACGATGACCTCACAAACTCTGGAGCTGGCCAGACACCCTGGCAAATGGAGCAGGATGCACAGGGACAAAGCACTCTGCTCTAGCCCTTGAGGGTTTCTCCAGGGGCTCCAGATTGCTGCTCCTGGCAAGGCCCTATGGCCTCTCACCTTTGAACATGATGGCCTCTCCATGGCCCTCCTTCTGCTTCTCTCGAAAAAGCCTGTAGCAGGCCGAGGTGCTGGCCATGAGTAGCCGGAATTGCTGTGAGAGAGACCAGAGGGACAGTGTCAGCAGAGAGAGGGCAGCCAAGGAGCAAGAGGAAGTCCCTCCCTGGGGACCCAGAGCCTGCTGGCACACTGTCTTGAGCTGTCCACTCTGAGTGACAGAAGGATATTTCTCACCCTTCCTCCACTTCAGCAATGCCATCAGGTCAAACAAAGCTCGGAGCCACAGGTGGCCTTGGACTGAATAGAAGAACACCCCCAAGTTGCCAAGGAGCCAGACCATGTGCACAGAATTTCCAGGGTATAAAGAAAATGAAAGACCCTTTTTGCAGAGCTGCAGGCCCACACCTGGCTGCTTTCTAGAGCACCACAGCCACTAGCCTTGGTGACTAGTGAATACTTGAACTGTGGCTAGTCCAAACTGAGATGTATTGCAGGCATGGAATACTCACCAGATTTTTTGTTTTTTAATTTTGAGAGAGGATTCTTTTTTTTTTTTTTTTTTTGAGACGGAGCCTCAAGCTGTCACCCTAGGTAGAGTGCTGTGGCATCACAGCTCATGGCAACCTCCAATTCCTGGGCTCAAGTGGGTCTCCTGCCTCTGGCTCCCAAGTAGCTGGGACTACAGGCGCCCGCCACAACGCCTGGCCATTTTTTGGTTGCAGCCATCATTGCTGTTTGGCGGCCCGGGCTGGATTTGAACCTACCAGCTCAGGTGTACATAGCTGGTGCCTTAGCCTGTTGAGCCACAGGCGCTGAGCCTTGAGAGAGGATCTTGCTCTGTTGCCCAGGCTGGAGTGCAGTGGGGTGGTCATAGCTCACTGTGACTGTCATTCCTGGGCTTAGGCTATCCTGGGCTCAAATGATCTTTCTGAGCAGCTGGGACTAGAGGCAAACGTCACAATACTCGTCTAATTTTTATTTTTATTATTTATTTATTTATTTTTGAGACAGAGTCTCACTTTCACCCTGAGTAGAGTGCTGTGTCATCATTGTAGCTCGCAGCCACCTCAAACTCTTGGACTCAAGCAATCCTTTTGCCTCAGACTTCTGAGTAGCTGGGAAGTGAGTGCTATCATGCCCAGCTAGTTTTCTACTTTGAGTAGAGACGGGGACCTCGTTCTGCTTACGCTGGTCTTGAACTCCTGGGATCAAGCTATTCACCTGCCTCAACTGCCCAAAGTGCTGGGATCATTGGTGGGGGCATTGGTGTGAGCCCCACATCCGGCCACTCACTGGATTTTGAAGATTTAGGATATAAAAATCTCTCATTAAGAATTTTTATATTGATCACATGTTTAATTGCGAATAATTTGGATTTATTTGGTTTACAGCTACATGTAAACCAGCTTCAGCCTACTTCCTTCTTCCTTTTTCCCCTAGGCTGTTCTGCTCCTCTAGCTCCCACCCCCCTGCTGGCAAGGTATAGTATTACATGGGTGCTCCACTAAGCTATTACTCCAGCCCCTGGGGCTGGCTCACCTTTGTGCCTGGGATGGGGACGAAGGTCATGAACTCGTCCACATGGCCCACGGTCAGCCAGTCTGAGTAGAGCTCCACAGGTGCCTGCACCTGCTGGGCCTGCAGGAAGTCGCGCACCACCTTGGTCATCCGCCGCCCACCAGACCTGCAGCAGGGTTGGAAAGGAGGTGGCCCTTTGGGAAGTTGCCCACCCTGCCTACCTCACCAGAGGTCTGCAGGATGAGTTCAGCCTCTGGAACTCAGCCCAAACCCAGGGTGGCATCCGCAGAGAAGTCACAGGAAGGAGCCTGAGCTGGGCGTAGAGACCCTGGTGCAGGCAGGAAGGCATTTGAGCCCAATGGGAAAGAGGTAGGCATTAGTTGCAGCTGCTGCCCATTGTTGAGCTCAGCCATCTGTCCCTGGGGTGCCAGTGATATGAGAGGCCACCTTCTGTGTTCAGGGGTCCTGCTGGGACTGTTGCAAGGGGGCTAGGGGCACAAGATGGCTCCAAAACTTGCCCCTGCCCATGTACCTCTTTGCTACATTAACTTTGATTCACTTTAATCAGTCTAAGAGACACCTCCTCCAGGATGCCCTTCCTTCAAGAAGAAGACCTCCTGCCCCTGCAAGGTCTCCAATCTCTCCAGTGCCTTCAGAATATAACCTGGGATTCTTATGGTGGCCAAAAATATCCCTCTCTGAGCTGGCCCCGGCCGACCCTCCCGCCTCGCCTCCCTTTCTCCTGCTCTGTTTGCCCTGACCACCTGCTGGACCACTGCAGAGCTTTTGGCCTTGCTGTTCCCTGGGTTTGGAATGCTTTTCCCTGCTGATCTTCTGATGGCTGCCTCTTTCTTCTTAACATCCAAGTCTCAACTCCCAAGTCACTTCCTCAAAACACGGGGAAGGTCATGAACTCGTCCTGACCCGTAGCTCGGGTGCCCCTGCCTCAGCAACTCTTCATCACATTACTCTATTGATTTTCTTCTATGCACTTGTCAGCACTTGGAATTATCTTGTTTACTTACCTGCTTTGTTGTTTATTTTCTATACTTCCTTTACCTGACTATAAACTCCCTGAGAGCTGGGACTTTGTCTGTCCTGGTTGCTGCTATATCTCCATAGCCCAGAACAGTACCTGACACCATTCTAAGGAACCCTCCCTGAACTCTCCAAAGGGGTTGGAGGGTCCCTCCATGGGCTCCCCTGACTCCCTATCATTCTTTCTTTTGCTGCACACCCCTCCATCTCATCAGCATCTATTTGCATGTCTGTGACTGCCATCATCTCCTTGAAGGCAGGGGACTAGGCTTCTTCTTCCCTGTGCCTAACATAGGGCCTGGCACTTAACTGGTACTCAAGAAATAGGTGCTGAATGGATGAGTAACCATCAAGTGGAGAGGGAAGGAGGGGAGAGTGGGCAAATGGTCACTGCCTGAGCCAGTGCCTTCCTCCCAGAAGGTAGAGCAACCCATGTGGCTCAGAGAGAATTGGTAAGCAAATCCTGGCTGAACACCCATGTGCAGGTTCCTGGCAGCCCTTCTGTGAACCTGAGGTAATCACTCTCTCCCTGTGACTGCCCTGACAAGGAAGAATCTACCTTTTCATTGGTTGGTAGGCTACCTGGGCAGGGAGTAAGGGCATCATGGGCAGGCCAGGGAGCCAAGGACTCAGGGCGTCTGGGGCAGGGCTATGCCTGCTCACACCTCTTTTAAGTTTGGGCACCCCTGAGGATTTGCTGGTGCTCCCATTCATCCTCTGTCGTTAGTTCTCCCTGGACTCCTCTGTCCCTTTTCCACCTGGTTTATAATCTCCTCATATATCCTCCCATTTGGGGAATATATTTGTTCCTAATTCACACTAAGATATAAAGGCTAACTTATTTTTCTTTCTAGGAGTGCCTGTATCTTAACAGAAGTTGGGAAAGGGGGTAATTCTCCCAGCCACTGCTCTGTGTGTGAGCAACCCAGGCCACTGCTGAAGAGAAACAGTTATCTCCCCCCTCCCGCTGCCCCCAGCCCACCCTGGCTTCTCTTACAGAGGAAAGCTGCTTCCAATGAGGATCCGGCCAAGAGGGTATGTCTTGCCGTTCACGGTCACTGGGGGACTGACCTCCAGGTTCCCAAAGGAATCAAGGCTGGTGACGGCCTCAAAGAGGGGCTCCCGGGTCACGTAGCCAAAATCTGGGCCCTAGGCAGAGGGTACACACCTCCCATTAGTCTTCTGCAGCCAGGGTCCTCTGCTCCAGCCAGACACTCTCTCATGGTCACCCTTTTACCACTTTTGGCCTGGCTCTGTGTGCACTTAGTCTCCAGGGGAATGGCCCATCTCCACCAAAGGGCAGGGGGTGGCTGGGTTTGTGAGCATCTTGGTATGAGTGAGAGTGTGTACAAGTATGAGCGTGAGTGTGAATGTGCCTCTGGATCTCTGCGTGTGTCTCTATTTCCCAAACACAGATACGTTCGGGTGATTTCAGAATTAGTCCTCACTGTGCACTGTGGACACTCCCACTCATCTCTGAATTTCTCCGAGTCTCAGTTTGCCCACCTGTAGCAGAGGTATCAGATTGGTAACTTGAGGCAGTGTGGTCGATTGTCTTTTTGCTCCCTGAGATCTGCTACCCACTTTGCAGAGAATTTCGTGTGCTCACCCATTGCTGTATGGCTCTGGTACCTCCCTGTGAAAGGAATATACTTCCCTGTCTAGTGTCAGGCTTGTCTCAGGTGACTTCTTTGGCCAATGAAACATGAGCAGAGGGGATGCTTGCCAGGGAAGAGCAGGCGCCATAAAGGCCACTATGTGTATCTGCCAACTCTTTCTCCTCCCTGTGCTAGGAGGATGGCTTTCCCAGAGTGGGGCTGCTCCTGAAACCTGGGCTCTAGAATGAGGATGGCAGGAGGAAGCAGAGCCGCAGACGACCACCCAGCAGCCAACATGGAATTAGCACAGGAAACAGAGCATTGCTGCTGTCAGCCATTGAGATTTGGGGGCTGTTTGTCACTGTGGCCTTACCTACTTGATGCTCACCAGTATATGCAGGGACAGCAGACATGAGTATACCTGCTGTCCCAACCTGTTCCCAACTGAGCATCCTTGACCGCTTAATCCAGAAGTAGCCTCAGAATCCTTCTTAGCATAGAGCTCCAACAAACTGGAGTTGGCACAGGGGACATAACCCCATTGGCTTGCTGGATTTCAAGTTTTCTTCCATAAAATATTTTGGTTAGAAATGTAAGGATCTTGTTTGGGAGCCTGTGCTGGGGCTGAGACTAAGTGTGCCTAAGAGAGTGGGAGGATATGGTTTGTCCAGGCTTAGCTCTGAGGCTCCAGGGGACAGCTGTTCCCCATGGGGTAACGGCTGTGGCTTAGCGCTTTTTCGCCTGAGGGCCCCAGCTGGCAACGTGGGAGTTTGCTGAGACTGGGGTGGCCAGGGCTTTGCAGCATTGCACAGGTGGGCGGGCAAGAAGCACAAAGCCGGGCCTCTGGAATAATGCAGCCTAGGGTTTGGGACCAGGCCAGCCCCGGAACAGTGAAGGCAGGTGGTGACCCAAGGAGTTCTCGGTAATCATGCCTGTGGCACCTGCTGCTGGCTGCTGTTTTGACTTTACCCCTTATAGCATTGGAAAAAGTGGATAGTAAGCTCACTGGGGACAGTGTCTAGGGCTATAGAATGATGATCATTATGACAGCTTATAATGATTATTGTGTCAGGTGTAGCACTGATGCCTTATACCTATAATGCTTTTAATTTTCACAAATCCTGTGAAACTGATACCATTTCTACCCCCATTTTACAGATGAGCAAATTGAGGATCTTGGAGGTTAAGTCGCTTGCCAAGGTCACATTGCTGCTAAGGGGTGGAATCAGGACTCAAGGCCATGTCCATTGATATTCCAGAGCTTTAGGCTCAAGCCATTGGTTTTAGCATCTCCCCGTGATGAGGGGTCCAGGTCAGGGAACATTCTCAAGAGCAGGTGGGATACGGGCAACAGGTAACCTCTGAGCAGCCCTGACATCTACCAGGGAGGCTGTCCTGTGTGTGACCTTGGGAAAAGTCCCCCGACCTACCCCAGTCTCTGTGGCATGCTCTGTCCAAGTCTCTCCCAACCTGTCTGGGGCAGAAGGGTGAGGACAAGAGCGAGACCAACTTGAGTGCTGTTCTCACCACCAGGTTGTGGATGGCACAGACGGGGAGTGAGAATGGCCTCTGGAATTGGAGTCAGATGGCTTTAAAACAAAAAATTGTATGCCCTGAAAACCATAGCCTCAAGGGCTTGGGGGGCTTAGAAGTTGGAAGTATGATTTTTTTTTTTGGAGACAGAGCCTCAAGCTGTCACCCTGGATAGAGTGTCGTGGCATTACAGCTCACAGCAACCTCCAATTCCTGGGCTCAAGCGAGTCTCCTGCCACTGCCTCCCAAGTAGCTGGCACTGTAGGCGCCGGCCACAACGCCCGGCCATTTTTTGGTTGCAGCCATCATTGTTGTTTGGTGGGTCCAGGTTGGATTCGAACCCGCCAGCTCAGGTGTACGTGTCTGGCGCCTTAGCCCGTTGAGCCACAGGCGCCGAGCCAGGAAGCATGATTTTTGACAGTTGCCTAACTATATTTTTTCTCTTTGAAACTTATCTTGCTGCAACTTAGAGGAGCAGGGCAATAGCAGAGGTCAGGGCCTCTGTCTCCATACTTTGTTTCTTTATTTATTTTAGAGACAGGGTCTTGCTGCCACACCTAGCTAATTAAAGTAATTTATTTTTTATTTTTTATTTTAAAGACACAGAGTTGTTGAAGCTATTGCTGAGGCTAGTCTCAAACTCCTGGACTCAAGCCACTCTCCCACCTCGGCCTCCCAAAGTGCTGGGATTACAAGGTGTGAACCTCCATGCTGGCGGGTCAGGGCCTCTGGAAGCAGGTCTCACCCTGTCTCTTCGAGTTCCCCTTTCCCAAGAGAAAACTCTCCATGTTTTGTAAAAGCACCTGTTATCAGGGCAGGCAAGGATGTCAGAGGTGCTATGCCAACAGACCCATTTTGCAGATGAGGAAACAGAGGCCCTGGCCAGCAGACTAATTTGTCAAGGGGAGGGCCCAATGCCTTGTAAGAGTTCCCAGGATCATGCCCCACCCCAAATGGCCCTCAGCTCCTCACCAGGAGCTGCTTCACAGGGAAATCCTTCAGGTTGCCATCTCGGGGGGAGTCCAGCACCACTGGGAAGCCTTTGTGGGGGGCCTCGATGTATCCAAACTCAATTTCATCCTGTGGGAATACCAAGGAGAGCTGTCAGGGGAGCCCATGAGTTGCAGTCAGCCTGGGTGAGTGCGGGGACAGGCCGGGACAAACAGATCTGTGGCCAGGGGCGGACGCCTTGAAAGCACAAAAGTAAATGGAAGGAACAGTAAGTCCCCCCCACACACTCTGTCTCGAGGTCCCCCATCCTCCTCCCTGCAAGCTAAAGATGGCAGCACACCTCTCCGCAGGCCATCTCTGCATATCATGAGCACATTTCTTATGGATTTGGGACCCGATTTAAAAATACATATATGGCAGCATCCAGAATATACAGTAGAACCTCTGTAAGGTGACCACCCAATGTACAGAAGTGGTCAGCAGAAGGAACTAGGCCTGCTGCATTGATACACACATGTGGTGCATGTCCAGTTTATGAAAATTAGGTCAACTGTAGGAGGTGTTCAAAGTAAGGTGGTGGTCAACGATGGAGGTTCTATCGTATTTTCCTTCAAGTAACAACTCAACTTGATGAGTATTCTGTATCCATATTTATAGACTGGCTTTGTTCCTTTTAGCTATTGCACAGAATTCCCCAGGAAGGCTATCACCCTGTCCCCCTCCCCCAGGGATGGGCATTTGAGTTGTTGTACCATCTTTGGTGACTATGAGAAAATTGCACTGAACTGCCTGACATACCATGTCTCCATGTATGTATGTGGGTGTGAGCTGGCAGAATTCCCACTCGTGAGGCTGTCGGGTACCAGGTGGTTGACTCTAAGCCAGCTCTTGTAGCCTGATCCCTAGGCCACATCCTTCCCAGCCAGGGCATGGGCTCCTCACCTGGATCCAGCGGTCACCTCGGTTAATGTACTGGAAGCAGACCTTCAGCTCATAGTTGGTTTTTTCCACTAGGTTCTTCACCTCTTTCAGGAACAGGTAATTATCCTTCATGCTGAGAAGTTGGGGGAAGAGGAGGAGGCAAGGTGGGAGGGTGAGGAGGGACAAAGGCCTGCCCTGGTGGTGACAGCAGCTGGCAACTCTGGGCAGATGAGGCCGCATCTGTGTTCACGGTCACTTCTGTAAAATCTGCTAGAACTGAGGGCCCAGGACACCAACTCACTCATGTGGTAGGTGTCAAAGTCATGAACAAATAAAATGAGGGAGGAACTGTCTCCCCCACATGTCTTAAAGTCTTACATCTCTGAACCCCCAGATTTTCACAAAAGAGCTATGCCTGGCATGAAGATAGTATGGAACCACAGATGTTGGGGGTTCCTCTCAGGACTCCCAGCCATCTACCTGCAGCCACTTCTGTCCCTGGCTTCTCATCCTGCTGTGAACCTAGCTCTTAATAGGTGTTCAATAAAAATTTTCTTAATGAGTAAGATGAATGGAGTGTCCTCCGCACAGGAGGTTCTCAGCTGCATAGTAGGGAGTTAAGCAAGAGAAAAGAGATGGCAGTTACTGTTTTCAGAGTGCGCAGTCTGTGCCAGGACATTGGATAGACACTTTGCCATTTCCATCTTGTTTAATTCTCACAGAGACCCTATGACATGGGCATTTCAGAGAAAGTGAGACAGAGAGGCCAAGGGCTCAGGGTCACACAGATGGTAAGTGACGGAGCCTGGAACTGAGCTCAGATCCACGTGACCCTGAAGCCATAGCTGCCTCTCTGGGCCACGAGCACCACTTACCAGCACACAAACACCGACACGGGAGGCAGGATGTTGGGGGTCATAATCCACGGAGCGATGCGGAATACCACGGTGTCTGTGAAGATGGGTGTCAGGGGAATGCCCTAGGTGTAGGGGAGAAGAGGGGATGAAAAAGTCTCCTCAGGGTGGACTCTCTTCCTATTCCCCCAAGCAGGTGACACTGATGACAATAGTATATTTCCTGAGTACTAACTGTGTGTCAGGCCCTGTGCTAACAATTTTTTTTTTTGCAGTTTTTGGTCGCGGCCGTGTTCGAACCCACCACCTCCAGTACATGGGGCTGGCATCCTACTCCTTGAGCCACAGGCGCCGCCCTGTGCTAAGAATTTTCATAGGTACCAGTTCGTTTCTGCCTCACAACCATCCCAGGAGGTAGATGCTTTTCTAATCTTCAATTTCAGATGAGGAAACTGAGTCACAGAACTGTTAAGTAATCGTCCAAAGTCACATGGTCAGTAAGCGGCAGGATTGGGCTTTACGCGTGGGAGGTCCAGCCTCTGAGTTCACACTCAACCACTGTCCAATCTTCCCCTTCAAGGTCCTCCTGAAGTCAGCCCACAAGGCAGCCAAGCCAACCCCAGGCGCTCCTGTCTTTTCCTCTGGGTACTTTCCCTTTCCTATGTGTGAGCATTTAAGTGTTGTTTGAGATCAGTGTTGCTATGTCCAAACTGTTCTTGAAGAAGTGGGAGGGAGGGCGGCGCCTGTGGCTCGGTGAGTAGGGCACCGGCCCCATATGCCAGAGGTGGCAGGTTCAAACCCAGCCCCAGCCAAAAAAAAAACTGCAAAAAAAAAGAAGTGGGAGGGAAAAGGAGGCATGATTCTTGGGTTCCTTTGTGAGGCTGGCCTTGAAAAGCTATAGGAAATGGGCCCTTCCCTGGAGGGAGGATGGGGCATGGGGCTGTGGGCACAGTTGCTCTTTCCTGCCCTGTCTGTTTGTGAATTTCTGCTGGTGCCCGCTGGAGGGGCCTGTCTGAGAGATCCCGAGGGCCAGACTTCCCTGGGCATAGGGGAATCAGGAAAGGTCCCTTTCCAGCCCCCCATCCTGATGCCGTTCCCTTTTCTGCCTTTCCCCCTTCCCAGGGAGCATGGGGTATTTTGTGAGTGAGGACTTTGCACGTTTGCACACTCACAACCACTCCACGCAGTAGATACTTTGGTCTTTTCTGTTTTGCAATGCGAAAATTAAGGCACAAGGAGGTAAATCCACTGGCCCAAAGTCTCATGGTAGTTAAACCAAGATTTGAACCCAGGCAGTCTGATTCCAGTGCCCATTCTCCTAAGTCTGAGCTAGACACAATCTCACCCTTCTACAGAACTCATTGTGTCCTGTCCTGAAGGGGACCAGGGGTAAAGATGGGCAGCAGCTCCTGGATCTGGGAGAGCAGCCAGGCCCCGTGTGAGAGATCCTTTTTGCAAGTGAAACAGGGTGGGCCTGGGAACCTGGAGTCTCGGGGGGGCGAAAGATCTTTATGATGAGAGGTTCTCATTTGCAGGGCACACCCTAAGCATTGGGGGCTTCTCTAGAGAGGCAGGGGCTCTACTCTTCATCCAGCTTCCCCCAAAGCAAGAGCAAAGCTGACTGAGATGTCTGGCTACAGGGTTGGACACATCTGGAAACCAGGATTTGAAGTTCAGCCTGTGGTCAGAGTTGTTATAACCCACAGTGGGGGTGAGGAGTAGGTAGGGAGGAGGGAGAACGGGGCGCATAGTAGGTGGTCAACAAGTCTAACACGTGTGTCTTAGTTAGAGCCTTGTGCTAACCACTCTGTGCCGGGAACCGGGCAGGGTGCAGGGCAGACCAGGGCCCAGACATAGGGGAACAGGTGCAGCGAGGGGGAGGATCGTAAGAGCACAGCTCAGAGGACCCTGGCAGCTGTGTGGGCATTGAGGTCTCCCAGCCTGGACTCTCCACTTTGGTGCTTAGAGGGGAGTGGAGCACAGAACGGGGTCCTGAGAGTGGCCCCATCCTGGCCCCCAGGAGGCCCGGAGCCCTTACCTGGGCCATGTACTCGAGCAGGCTGACATGGATGGAGACCAGGCCCGAGAAACCCTCATCGGGGAAACGGAGGCCTTCCACGAAGAAAAGCAGCTCCGCGGTGCCGCCGGTGTACTTGACCACGTGGTGGAGCTTCCGCCGGCCCAGGATGTGGATATAGCGTTGGCCAAAGAATGGGTCTGGGGGAAAAGGACCGACATCAGGCCCCTGCCCCCTTCCCCATGGGGAAGAGCTCGGTGGAGTGAGACCGGTGATGTGGACAAGAGGGCAGAGTGACTTGTCCTCTAGACACAGAGAGAAAAGCACAAGCAGAAAATGGCCCCAGAATGGCCGTGGCCCGGTCATTGTCATCATCCTGGCACTGCCACCAGACGTCCTCTCTGGGTTCTGGCTTCCTCATCTATAAAATGAGTAAGCTCTTTCATGGAAGGACGTGTGAAATGATAGTGGATGGAACTGAGGAGTTAGTGAGGCTGGGGAAGGATTTTATGGTTCCCATTTCACAGATGAGGAAACCAAGTTTCAGGAAGGAGGAATGACTTGTTCAAGTTGCTGAGCTCGGACTCAAATTTACATTCAATTCTGAATTCTGAGATCCAATCCCCTTTGTGTAAAATGTACTCACTTGTACCCCAGACTCCTTCCCCTACCATAACAGAAGGTGCATTGGTATAAAGACAAAGGCACGTGTTGCTGGCTGGGAGGAAAGGCAGTTTTCTCCACTGCCTCTGCCCCACTGAGATCACCCAGCTCACCATGTGCTGTTCCCTCTCCTTGGACAGTCTTGTCCTTCCTTCCTTTAGACCTCAATTTGCGTCACTTTTGGTAATCCTGTCTGGATCCCCCAGAGACCAAGCCAGGGAGCTGCCACAACCCCCTGTCCTCCCACAGTACAGCCTTGATAACCATGGGGGTGAACTATGCCAGGGCAGAGACAGGCCCAGGGAGGCCCACGGTCTGCTTGGGACACGGTCATGTTTAATAAATGTCTACTGAATGTACAGTGGCTCTGGGACCACTCCCTATAGGAGAGGATGACCATGAATTTTCAGGCTGATTTCTCAATGAATTGCTACTTGGTGACCAGCACTGGCAAGGGCCCTGGGGGGAGACAGAGGTGGCTGAGATGCAGCACCTCCATCTCCCAGCAGTGCATGGCTGATGATAAGATAGAGCCGATGTGGGAAGTGTTTAACATCAGCTGCGGCAGCTTGGTGAGACCCCATCTGGTTACTCAGGGTAGGGGGGAGGAGGAGGAGGAAGCGTGGAGCAGAGGAAGCAGCCTTGAAACTTTGAAATGCTCTCATGGGGTGGCAGAGATGGGTGCACTGGAGGGGGGAGATACTTGCTTTGGCACAGGCATGGAGGTAGGACCCTATGCAGTTCCAGAAGGAGTTTCTTTATGCCCTGTAGAGCTGGAAGAATCGAGCTCGGCTCAGTACTTTCAACAACAGAGATAATAGTTAATGATCAGTTGCCCAAAGGTGAGAACATGTAACTGGAACAGTCCTGGCACAGACAAGGTGCTTGCTTAAAACTTATGTAATGAATGGATGAAAGCCGAGGGTTGGAATGGCTTGCCCTGTAGAACGATGTGCTCAGCTAGATCCTGGTTAGATATCTCACTACAGGCGGTTACTTTAGTGGTTATGACTTTCAGTGTCAGAGAGGCCTTGGTTCAAAGTACTGCATTGGGGGCGGCGCCTGTGGCTCATCGAGTAGGGCGTAGGCCCCATATACCAAAGGTGGCGAGTTCAAACCCGGCCTTGGCCAAACTGCAAAACAAAAAATTAGCCTGGCGTTGTGGTGGGCGCCTGTAGTCCCAGCTACTTAGAGGGCTGAGGCAAGAGAATTGCCTAAGCCCAGGAGTTGGAGGTTACTGTGAGCTGTGTGACGCCACAGCACTCTATCTAGGGCAATAAAGTAAGACTCTGTCTCTACAAAAAAAATTTAAAAAGTACTGCGTTGGCTTTATGAGTCGTGATACCTCAGGGATTTCACTTAATCTCCCTGGGCCTCAGTTTACTGATCTGTTAAATGGGGGATAATAATAGTCATGCCACAGGGTCATTGCCAACAAAGCAGCCCCAGTAATTTCAGTAACCTTGGTAGTCACAGGTAACCATTGGTGACACTGCTGAGACCTGTTGGAATTGTGAATATGAGAATCTCTGAATGAGTAGCACTCTTCGTACTACAAAATTCAGGACTTTTTCATTGAACAGCTTCAGAACAGAAGGTAAAGAAATGACATCTCTCCTCATCCTCCCTTGTGGTGGCGGGTTAGAGTGGGGCGAGTGGGGGAGGTGTCTAAGAAATGAGGTGGGAAAATTTAGACACTAAAGTCCTAAGGGAACAGAAAGTGGAGTCCTGTTCACCCGGAAACAACAGCATGTGCCCAGTCGCAGAGTGGATCAGAGGATCTGGTGTAATTAGAACCTTCTCCCCTGGATACTTGGGCCCTCCCACGCCCACATGCCCCAGGCTGCACTTGAACTGAAGCTGAGGGAGAGATGTCAGGTCTAGAAGCCAACTTGTTTTTCCAGAAGCAGCAAAGCCAAAGCTTCCCCAGGGGTGGGACAGCCACGGGACCTGCGGCAGGAGTGGGCTCTGGCCACGGGTGTGTTGAAAGACACACTCTGATCCATCTGCCAGCCACTCTCTCCCTCCCAATGTGGCCTGTGATTCACATCGTGTCTCTTTCCTGGGCCTCTTTCTGGAAGTTTGGGCCAGCTCCAGGCAGATTGATTTCTTGGTGGGAACAATCCAGGCATTGTCCTCAAGAATCTCCTTCTCCCACCCCTGTCCTGCCTCTGTCCCCAGCTCAGTGAAGACCCTGCTCTGAGCTTGGCTGGCTCTGCCCGCAGGAGCTGACAATGGCCCTCTATTGAGTGGCCCTTGTGCCTTGGACTGGGCCCACCAGCCATCATGACCTCCCCTCAGCCCCAGGCCTTGGCCCCTGCTGGCACGTGGCATGTTTTGGTATAATGCTTCGAGTTGCTTTGGAATGATTCTCCTCCCAACCAGACTCCTTGACTCTGTGACCATCTGTCTTGGTTTGCCTGGGATTGAGGGGTTTCCTGGCATGAGGGACTTTCAGGGGTAAAACCAGGAAGTTCTGGGTAAACTGGAACAAGTTGCTCTCCACATCCTATGGGCAGAGGTAAGACCCCAACACTGAGGCTGGAACACAGTCACCAGGTCTTCCTAGGAACAATGGAGCCTTCTTTCCACTCCAGTCATCATTGTGACAATCCCAACTGCCATTTATAGAGAACTTTCCAAAGGCTGTCTATTGTAGCTAGTGCCTGGCACACATCCCTCATGTAATCCCTACTGCTACCTGGGACAGTTTCATTAATCCCAGGGCATGTCTCGGATGAGGACCCCAAGGCCAGGGCTAGTGGGGAGACTTGCCTGGACCCATGATCTGAACCTCCCTGGCTCCAGACCTCCCTTCTTGGGGTCCCTGACTCTCTAACCCTGCCCCTGGGAAGAGCTGGTCTGCCTCTATCGGGACACAGGTGTTCAGGTAACACAACATGTTCTCATTCACTGGTGTACTTGGAATTTGACAAATTCTCAAAATGTTTGCATGGAAGAAAAGGAAATTGTGTTACAGATCAGTTATCTGTCTTCCTGTTTATATCTGCACGGCTAGTCTTCATCTAGGAGTCTGCCTTTTGTGGGAAATGGACTATTCTGGGTCGTCACTGTCTCAGTAACGGCCGCTCCCCACCGGATGGGCAGCCCCAGATGAGACAGATTCTGAGGCCCATTCTCGAAGCCCTTGCAGAATTAGTTCCTCTTTTTTCTTTTCTGTTTTTTTTTTTTTTAGACAGAGCCTCAAGCTGTCACCCTGGATAGAGTGCTGTGGCATCACAGCTCACAGCAACCTCCAATTCCTGGGCTCAAGCGAGTCTCTTGCCTCCGTCTCCCAAGTAGCTGGGAATACAGGCGCCCGCCACAACGCCCGGCCATTTTTTGGTTGCAGCCGTCATTGTTGTTTGGCCCGCCGGGCTGGGTTCGAACCCGCCAGCTCAGGTGTACATGGCTGGCGCCTTAGCCTGCTGAGCCACAGGCGCTGAGCCCCTCTTTTTTCTTGTCTGCTCAGGATTTGTCCTCAGATGGCAAGAGAGGGGGACAGATGTGATGGAACCAGACCAGAGTCTACTCCCATTAACACAAAGAAGAAACCTCTAGATAATACCCAGATAGCACCATTAGCACTGGGTCTTGTGCCACAACACAGAGGTGAAGCAGCCTAGGCTGAGGTCCTGCCTGCTCCCCTCCTAACCCCCAGCCAGTGACCTCAGTCTCCGTGGCATCCCTGGGCTGGACACTGTAAACATCAACATCTCTGACCCCCTGGGGCAGTAAAGCCAGCTGACTTTCGGGACATTCCAACCTGGGCAAGGTCACTGCTTGCAGCCTAGGGTGGATCAGAAGGAGAGCTGGTATTGGGTGGCTGCTGTTCTGGCTAAATTGCTCCCTGAGTTGAGGATCCAGGCCCCCCTATGACCCACTTCTCATGGTGACAGCCCTATTCAAAGATGGACCCAGGGCTAGGCCAGTGTTCCTGGACCCCACCGTGGTGGTGCCCCCTGCACCATGGCAAATTGCAAAACTGCATGTTTTACTGAGGGAGCTTTTTTGATACATAAATCAAACCTTGGCAGGCCCGATCTAAAACCCTCTAATGGCTTTCCATTGCACTCAGAATAAAGTCGAAGGCCTGTCTGCATGCTCTGGCCCCTGGCCTGGCTCACTGACCTTGGCTCCTGACATCCCCCCACTTTCTGGTCTTCTTTCTATGCAACACTCCAAACTACCCCTTCCTCTGTGCTCTGCAGGCCCCCAGCCCTCTGCTTAGAACTCCTCCCTCAGCTCACGGTACCTGGTTCCTTCTTATTGTTTGTTTCAGACTCAGCTCAAATGCCACCTCCTCAGGAGGCCTTTTAGGACCACCTGTCCAGTGGTGCCTCTGCCTTGCCATCTCTGTTACCTGGTCCCTATTTCACTTCCTCCCCTTGGGCTACTGATTATGTGTCTCAGGCTAGATGGACAGCTCCACGGGGTCATGATGTGATTGTCGCGTTCACTGCTAAGATCTCAGTGCTGACATCAGCGCCTGGCACTGAGGAGCTCAGCACATAGTCATAGAAAGAATGAGACCTTAAATAGTAGGGGCCCAGGAGACCCTGTCGCCATCAAGAGGAACAAGGGATCAACTCTTTAAGGATGCCCACAGCATCTTCACGGGGGTCTATAAAAGTCAGAGATGGCAGAAAACACCTGCGGGGGGTGTGGGCCCTGTCTCAGGCTTCACAGAGGCCACGTGATACTGGAAGTGGGGGTGCTGAAATGCCCTTCCTCGCCCGGTTCATCAGGAAGAAGGGCCCCTGGGTTCTACATAGACCACATCACTGTGGACTCCTTTGAGAGGAGGAAAGATGGAGCCCCGTGGAGACTTCACGGACAGCAGCATCTCCTAGTTACCACGAACATGGACCCTATCCTGGTATCTTTAGCTTCTGTGCCTGCAGGAACAAGCAACTGCTAAAGGGAGGCAGGTAGGTGGCCTGGGAAGCCACCTGGGCTGGGGTCACTCACTCTCCACGTAGAACACGCCCACTTTGTCCGAGTCCGACATGGAAATGTAGAGTGTTATCTCATATCCAGCAGGGAGGCGGTCAGGGCCTTTGGTCCGCAGGATCATCTGGGACATGTCCTTGAGGTCTGCAAGCAGATGCACAGGAGGTTAGACCTGCTGCCGGGACCCTGGCTTTCTGCTGCCTTTTACTTTTACAATTAGGGAAGAGAAATACCCACAGATGTATACTAGGAAAACTATCGAAAAGCATAAAGGAGAATGAAAAAACAAGTTGTCATCTCCAACACTGGAGACTACTTCCTATTAACCTTTTGAGAATTTCTTTCCAGTCCTTTCTACATATGTGGGCAACTTAAAAAAATATATAGTTCCAATTGAACTGTGTTTACAGTTTTGTCTTCTGCTTTGAGCAAGAGTGGGTATTTGAGCCTACCATCCCAGGGGTCTCAAGTTCACACTGGCCTCACCCTTGGCCCAGCCCCAGACTTGGCAGGGGTCTTTCCATTGCCCCCACTGCCAGCACCTTCCTTGCTGTAGACTTTGTCATCACTGCAGTCCTCCTTGGGCAACCAGGGTGTTTCTCGGTCACAGTTCACCAGCAGGATGGCCCCCTGGCCCTCGGGGCCCCAGGTCCAGGATGCCTGCATGACAGGAAGAGAGGTTAGTGGCTGCTTCTGTATCCTAGTGCAGGCCCTGCAAGACACCACAGACAGCTCGGGGTGAGGATAAAGAGTAGCCACTGTCCACTGGGGCAGCTGTGACATGGAAAATGTGAATCTCAAGACTGATGCCCACAGAGGATCAGTGTAGCGTCAGAGGCCAGCTTGACATGCTCCGAGTGCTCTAAACGGGGCCCGCGTGGTGCTCCACTTTCTGTGCTGCAGCCAGAGCTCTGTTAGAACAAACTTGGACCAGATCATGTTGCTTTCCTGCTCTCAGCTGCACCCGGAGCTCCTAGGTGACTTAGGACGAAGTCCTGACTCCTCGCTGTGGCCTGCAAGGCCTGGCAAGACCTGCCCAACTGCCTCCCTCTCCCCTGCCATGCTGCTCTGCCAGCCTGGGACCTTTCTGCTCCACAAAGACCCAAGCTCCTGGGCCTTTGCACATGCAGGTCCGTCCGCCTGGAACACCGTCCTGCCTCTTTCCACCTGGCCAACTGGCCTCCTCCTTGGTCACAGCATGCCCATCCCCTCTTTCTGGAAGATCTTCTGATTGTCCAGAACAGTGCAGCTCCCCCGAGTATACACCTGTGTGTACCTCCTTTTTGGGAGGACGCAGGGTGATTATGGTGACACAGCCCCCCACGTCGTCCTTTATTTAACGTGGACTGTGGGCTCCCTAAGGGCAGGAGCTGTGTTTCCTCTTATTTCTTCTGCATCCCTCTGCCTGCCTTACTCCTGGAATGTAAAAGATGCTCAACAAATATTGATGAGATAAGTGAAGAAAAGGTGAAAACCTAATCAGCCCAGGTGGAGAAACTCCCGCCCAGGTCCAGCTCCCAGGGATTGTGTGACTTTACCAAGATCTCAGAGCCCCTTGGAGGAGGTTGGGCTCCCCAGGGCTACTGGGCCTCAGAGGCCTTTATGGAGTCCACTGCCACATGCCTTGGCCACAGAGACAGGGCATGGTGTGTGCGGGGCTGACCTGGAGCTGAGGCAGAGCCCTACTCCAAAGCCTGGAAGAATGGGTTCCCCAGTTGGCCTGAGAATCCCAACCCTACCTGCAGCCAAGCAGCTTACCCCTGACTTCTCATTGGACTGTATTCATTTTGCTTCAAATACCCAACTATTTCTAATTTAACCTAGGCTTCAGAGTGCTATTATGGAAGTCATACACGTATATGACCACGGCAAAAATTCGAATGAAACAAAGGGCAGAAAATAGGAAGTGGTTGGAAGCCACAGCCTAGATGTGTGCAAAGCAGAACTGATGGAGCTGGCCAGGTGTAGTGGCTCACACCTGTAATCCCAGCAGTCTGGAAGGCTGAGACAGGTAGATCGCTTGAGCTCTGGAGTTCAAGACCAGCCTGAGCAAGATCGAGACCTCATCTCTACTAAAAATAGAAAAATTAAAAAAAAAAAGAAAAGAAAAATTAGCTAAGCATTGTAGTATGTAGTTACTTGGGAGGCTGTGGTAGGAGGATCACTTGAGCTAGGAGTTTGAGGTTGCGGTGAGCTATGATGCCACAGCACTCAATCCAGGGGAAAAGAGTGAGACTCTGACTCAAAAAACAAACAAGCAAACAAAAATAAAAACCAAAACTGATGGAGCTTAAAAACTGAATTGAGGAAAAAACACCAAACAGAATGAAATTGAGAACACCATGTTTGCTTCCTTCGCAAACTAAAAATATACATGCACCAACCACACCATATGTTTCCCACAAATTTTTTTTTGTTTGTTTTTGCAGTTTTTGGCTGGGGCTGCATGTGAACCTGTTTCCCAAGAATTTTAAGAACAGAAATAGACACATTAAGTGCATTAAAATGGTCCCTTGTGGGGGAGCAAACGGGTATGTGGAATGCAAGACAAAAGACAGTAAGTAAATGAATAAATGAACAAACGGATGAACGGATGAACGTAGGAAGGAAGGGAAACAGGAGAGGGAGGCCAAGCTTGGTGGCTCTCGCCTGCAATCCTAGCATTCCTGGAAGCGAGGAGGGTGGATTGCTTGAGTGCAGGGGTTTCAGGACAGCCTGAGGAAGCGTGAGTCTCTGTCTCTACTAAAAATAGAAAAAATTAGCCAGGCATAGTGGTGCATGCCTGTAGTCCCAGCTACTTGGGAGACTGAGATAAGTGGATTGCTCAAGCCCAAGAGTTTGAGGTTACTGTGAGCTATGATGACACGGCACTCTACCAAAGGTGACAGAGTGAGACTCTTTCTCAAAAAAAGAAAAAAAAAGGAAAAGAAAAAAGGAAGAGGAAAGGGGCTGTGCAGGCACCATCATAGACGCTGATGTGCCTTGAAACAAACATGATGAAAGTAACCATCTGAGGGTCTCTCCCTGCTGCCTCAGTTTTAAAAGAAAAGGAGGAATAATAAGAACAAAGGCCTTCACAGCACTTTCTCTGTAGCAGGCACATTTACTCTTTCTAGTAGTTCTTTCCCAGGCACATT
Organism: Arctocebus calabarensis; assembly: GCA_963573935.1. Classification (NCBI taxonomy): domain Eukaryota; kingdom Metazoa; phylum Chordata; class Mammalia; order Primates; family Lorisidae; genus Arctocebus; species Arctocebus calabarensis. The sequence continues at coordinate 57,489 of CAUYON010113591.1, forward strand.
TATCTCTCCCATCCCACGGACAGGGAAACTGAGTCTCAGGAACCTGCTCTGTAGCTCTCTCTAGAAGGAGCCTGGGCTCCTGGATGGGCGTGCTGTGTGTCTTGGACCTCAGCCTCCTGGTCTATGAAATCAGAGCTGTCTGCTTTGGGGGGGAAGCATGGCTGCCTGCAGGATCCAGTCTGGGGCTCAGCTCTCGGGAGCCCCCAGTTCAGGGTAATGTCTGCCCTGCCAGCTGGGTACCTTCTTCGGGTTGTTCTTTTCCACCACGCCATCCCGGTCTGCATCCACATCCAGGGAGATTTCTGGGGACAAGAGACATGGATGAGTCGCTGAGCCTGACCGATGGGGTGGGATGTGCAGATGAGGAAGACCTGAGGAGTTAGGGTGTGTCCCACCTATTCACTTGCTCACTGGAAAGGATTGGCCTTGCTAGGGTCATCTTATCCTAGTCCAGGCCTTGACCTCCCACTAGCTGCTGCTTCAGAACGTCAGCAGACATGGTGCAAACTTTGTAGCTCTAAGAGACGCTGCCAGGTGGGTCAGGCTCTCCCACCACTTCATTGTTCTGGGTCGGGGTGGAGGGGATGATCCTGGCTGCACAGTTCTGGGAGCCACAGTTCAGACAGGTGATGTCACATGCCCAAAGTCACACAGGTGGTGCTGGCAGAACTGGGGTATACAATGTAGTCCGTCTGATTCTTACGTAGCTCATATTTTGAAAATTTCCAGGCACACAGTCCCCTAATTGCCTTTCAAGTCTGTCCTGGGCAGGTGTATGTGTGTGCACATGTGCAACCACGTGTGTGCATGTCTTCTCCCAGAATTCCCTGTGGTCTGGATTCTACCTCCAAGGACTGAGGGTGGGAAACTGTGCCTGCAGCCCCTTTCAATCTGAGGATGCCTGTGAGTCCAGGGTTCCAGCTAGAAGGCCAGGGCCAGGCTCCCACTTATTCCTTTTATTGGGGAAGGGACCTTCAGCATTCTGAGGCTTACCATGGAGATAGGCTTTGTGGAGACTACAGGGAAGTGAAAAAGTTTAGCATCAGACACTGCTGGATTCCAACCCTGGTTCTCTGCTTAGCTGTGTGACTTTGGGCAGGTTAGACAACGTCTCTGAGCCCCAGTTTTCTCCTCTCTCACAAAGGGCCCTTCCCAGTTACAGCAGGTGCATGTTCTGCGATGGTAGGTAAAGGCTGAGCCAAAGAATTCTTTGTTGTGGGGTCGCCCTGTGTATTGTGGGATGCTTACCATCATCTCTGGCCTCTACCCACTTAGATGCCAATAACCACCCACACACACACCAGTTGTGATGACAAAAAATGTCTCCAGATACTGTCAAATGGCTCTGGGGAGGCAAAATTGCCCTGAGTTAGGGACTGAAAGGGCAGGTTAGGGAGTGTTATTGGGAAGGTACTGGGAGTGTCACAAAGATGACATGTGCCAGTTCCAGGCCCTTGGAGCTGCCCAAGTGGGCTTGTCTCATGTTGAGCATGACTTGGACCAGGGGTGGGAATGAAGGCATTCCTGGTCAGTCCCCTTGGCAGGCACGCCTCCTGCCTGCCTGGAAGGAGGGTGGGAGGAAGGTCCTGGCAGAAGAAGAACACTGATATCACCCTTCTCCAGGGAGGCTCAGCCCAACTGAGTCCAGGGATTACACTCAAGCCCTCCCTCTGCCTGCAGCTTGACTCCTTCCTGACCCCGCATGAGGTCTAATTCACAGCCCTGCCATGTTAGACCCTGTAGGTGTAATTTACAAACTCTGCCCACCAGTCCCATTCTCGCATCACGTTTGAGCAGCTACTGTGTTCTGGACCCTGTAGCAGGCACTGGGGACCACAGGCAGACTGTCTGCTTGCAGGGAGTCTCCATCCTGGGAGATGAGGAGCACTGCCCTCATTTCTCAGTGGGCAGAGAAGTTGCTGCCTGGCAAATGGGCTGGGATTCTAGGAGGCTGGTGTAGGATAAGGATTGTAGAGGCAAGAGGGGAAGGTGGTACCACCAGCAGCTGTCTCAGAGATCACAGAGGCTGCGGGCTCAGCTGTAGGAGAAACATTGGTTTTGGCTCCCAGACCTTGAACTGTCCAGCCAGTCACACTCCAGTGAATGCCGCCTTTCAGGGAGCTGGCTTCCCTTCCCGCTGCAGACCCAGCTTGCGTCTCACGATAACAATCTCTTCCCTGTGTGCACTTCAGTCTGCGGGCTGGGCTACGGAGGGTCAAGTTCTCCTCTCAATCATGGGGTGGGTGGGGGCGCTATCTCCCCTCCCCCAATACAGACAGTAAACCCGCCAGGGGTTCCCCCAGAATGCAGCGCCAGGTCCCCTCATTGAGCCTCTGACTCCAGATCTCTGCTCTTTGCTGCTCCCTCCGCTTGCCCAGGCCATGTCTGCCTGCAAAGTCCCAACACCTGCTGGCCCAGGGTCACTCCCAGAGGAGGTGGCCACATCCACTTCTAGGCTATAAGGCAATGCCATGCCCCAGTGTGGAGTGTCTATTAAAGCCGTGGGTCACAGGAGAGGAGTGTGAAGTGCTTTAGGTCGCATTATGTCATTATGAATTTCTTATATTCAAAAAATGTGTTAATGTACATAATGTAAAAAATATCAAATCAAATAGTAACAAACTGCTTCTAAAGAAAAGCAGCAGTTCCCCATCCAGCCCTTCTCAGCTGCCTGAGGCAGCCTCCCTCATAATAAATAATACACTTGTTGCTATTTCCCAGTTATCAAATTCAGAGAGGTTTCATTGCCTTCCTGTTGTGAAATTTTGATGTTTCATAATTAGGCTTTCTTATCAGTCTTCTCCCAACCTCTCACAATGCTTCAGAATTTCTCTCTTATAAGTCATGACCTGTCCCCATAGCAACGGAAATGATCTCTTCCCCACTATGTCCCCCTGAGAGGCTGTCATAGTACAAGCCCCCAGGACTTCTCCCCTGCCAGACACCCCCAGCTAGACTCCAAACGCTGCAGGGGAGGACAGTAGGGCTGTTGTGACCTGCCCCCAGCACTGCCCTCTCCAGATAGCTCTGCCTTCCCGAGGGGGAGGAGGGAAGGACCTCAGTTTCAGGTCTCTGGGCTCCAGGCGACATTTCCCGGAGGCTCGGGATCCTGCCTCAGCTCCCCAGAATAGCCTCAAGGTATCAGGTGGCTCTTAATGGGAAATGTCACTAGGATTGAGTTCAAGAAATTCTGCCCTGAGTCTCAAGATACTGAGACCTCAGCTGTAACCCAGAGGCACAGGGATTTTGGCGGGCTGCTGGCCCCCTGGATGGTGGCAGGGTGCCTGGCCTTCTTACCTTATTAAGTGGCTTAGGTGTGGTAGGAGGAAGGGCTCCCTCCCCCACAGCCAACCAGAGCAAGTACCCCAGGCTATGGGGAGGGGACACAGGGCTGAGCTCCTTAAGTTGATGCTAAAGTTCTCAAGACTCCAGACCTTGACGTGTGTGTGCCACTCCCACTGCCAGGACCACAGCAAGGAGGGCAGGACTGTTCCTCCTTCCCTCTGCCTCCCACTTTTCCCTGAACAGAGCAGGTTTTGCACATAGATCAGCCCTAACCAGGATCTTGAAGGTCTTAAGGGACTTAGATGAAAACCCCCATTTTATAGCTTGGAAAAAGTGAGGCTTAGAGAGGGGTGGCTGCTTGTCATGGTCACACAGCAACTCCTTGGCAGGATTGGGACCAAGACCCAGGACCTGATTCAGTCAAGGGGTTTATCCCCAAATCGCAGCAGGAAGACTGAGGGACAGTAAGTTTCTTTAACTTCACCCGGGGAAGAGAGAAAATGTGGCTACCCCAAGAGGAAGGTAGAAAAGAGAACACGGGCTGAGCACCCACTCTGTGCCTTGGCACACACGATCCCACTGAATCCTTATAAGTCCCGCCCAAGAGTGCTCTGTGCAGCCCATTGTACAGATGAAGAAACTGAGGCTCAGGGGGATAATGTGACTTTCTCATGGTCACAATGTGGTGGGAGGGGGCCCAAGCAGGAGCTTAGATTTATTTCTGTCTACTCTGACACCAGGGCTCTTTCTGCTCAGTGTGGGCTCCCCAGCTTAGGACAAGGACAAGACAGACTCACCCCATCCCTCTTTCTGCAATCCTGGGGTGAGGCCCTCCTTTGGAATGTACTGGGGCGCCTTGGCAGATAGTAACCAAAGCCCCTGAGATTGTGCTATGTCTTGGGGTGGGGGTAGTCCCAGCATCTTAGGACATTCAAGGTATCCCTGCCTTTGATGTGCTGCTTCTGAAAGATGGTTCAGGGTGTCAGGCTTGAAGGTTCCTGGTGCCTGGAAGGGACAAACTGACCAAGGCTTCCTAGGGAAACCAAATTTTCACCAGGGTTCCCGGTGGAACAGGAAACATAAGCTCAATGGGGTGAGTGTTTCATAAAGCTTTGTTTTTTGCAAAGTAAATGAGTTATCTTTTAATCTGAGATTATGCCTTATTTTTTTAGGTGTTAGAATGATAGTGATAGTTGATGGCAAATTGTTTTAACGTCTTTGGCGGGGGTAGGGTAGAGGGAGAAGGGACATTTTGGAATCCAACTGCCCAGGACTTGTGGGAGCTAAATAAACACTTGTTAAGTGAAAACACACCCTCAGAACCTCAGCAGGATGGGCTCGGTCATTGCTCATGGGTGTATTTAGAATCTTTGGCGTCTCATCCTGTGGCTCCCTCTGAGCACAAGCTTTATAGTCTTATGGAGAGGACAAGTCTGTCCTGCCTCCTGAGGGCCATGTATTTTGCTGTCTGTCCTACGTCTATCTTGCTCTGGGGGAAGTCTTGGTGATGGTGCAGTCAGCCTTATGATCACCCTCCCTTGACAGGTCTCTGGCGCCTGCCCTTCCTGCCTACGTCCTCATGTGTCCCTGTTTCTGTGGGATTAGGTTGCTTCAGGGACAGTCATCTGAGACAGCAGGGAGGGTCTGTGCATGTGTGGTCAGACATGTGCCGGGACTCAGCACAATCTCAGGGGCTTTGGTTACTATCTGCCAAGGCCCCCCCGGACTGTCCAAAGGAGGGCCTCACCCCAGGATTGGACACCCTCTTTGTGCAGAAAGAGGGATGGGGTGACCAGCATCCAAGCCCACTTGAGAGTTAGCTGAGAAGCAAACAGCCCTGCTCTTGGGCTTGTCTCAGTAGCTAAGAGCACGGGCTGGAGAAGGCAGGAGCACATTGTGTCTGGGGAGCACATTGTTTTTGGGGGGAGATTCCAAGACCCTCTAAGAAGGTGAGATAACTAAAACGACTGTCCCACCAACCGCTTTTCAGGGGTGTGGCCTCAGGCAAGGTTCTCTGTTCCCTTTCTGAGTCTTACTTTTCTCATCTGTAAAAGGGGGTTAGTAATAATGTCTACTTTTATTATCCTTGGAATAACTGGAAGAATAGATTGAAATCATGAAGGTAGAACGTTGAGTATTGAAGTCTGGCAAGCTATAGGCGCTCAGTAAATGCCAGGCGTTTATCACACACCCCACCCCCACCGAAGCACACAGCACAGCCCTAGCCACAGAAGGTGCCAGAGAAGGAGAGAGGCTATCATCATTTCTAAAGCACTCAGGATATATTTGGCTCTCTGTGGTAGTTCCCTTCCCCTGCCATGTTGCAATCTGTCAATTTAAAGCAAGGCCAGATGAACAAAGTGACCCTCTGAAATATCTCCTGGCTTAAACATTTTATGATTAAAAAATAAATAAAATAAAATAAAAGTAATACCTCAATTGCAAGAGGGTTGGGTGCCCGAAGCTTCAGAGGATCACATTCCTAGGTCCTGTTGAGCCAGCCTGGGCTCTACCACCCCAGCACGCAGGCCTGGTACCCCAGCAGGGCCGTATGGGGCAATGGATAATAATCCTGGGTTCTGGGTTCAACCTGCCATTGAGGTGCTATGTCACTTTGAACAAGTTCCCTAACTCTCGGGGCCTGACCATCCTTGTGGGTGAAATGAAGGGCTTGGACTCAGTGAGTTAAGGATCCCGGGCTGTCAGTCCAGGGTTGTACGTGTGGAGGGTACAGGGGACAGTGGCAGGCTTCATAGGCTGTGGTCATTTTCCTTCCCATGAGAGGGAAGCTCTTTTCCAGCTGCAGGAGAGAGGCAGGGGAGGGACAGAGTTTCCTTTTGCTCCTTGTGGTCCACCCACAGAGACTGGGAAGGGGACCCTGTCATTTGGGTGAGTTGCTGGCAGATCAGGGTACACCTCTTCCTGGGAGAAGCCCCTGACCCAGCACAGAAGGGCCAGGGCACCCAGAGACTTGCAATGAAAAGCCGCTCCAAGTGCCAGGTCTGAGAAGGCAGTGGTGCCAGGCCCTGGGGGATGGAGGTACCGAGGCCACAGCCGCACTGACTCACCAATGGCTGTGAGGAAGAGCCCGGCCTGGTCGATGGGAACACTCCCCTCTTTGTCATAGTAGTTGATGGTGACCTTGATGGACAGGAGGTGCAGCAGGATAGAGAGAAGAGCAGAGATCACAGATCACAAGCAGGAAAACCTGAAGTAACTGCCCCTCCCTGCCTTGTGCCACACAGCTTGTCAAGCCAACCCTCTTCAAACATCAGCATCCCCTTCCTCCAGGAAGCACTCCTAGATTGGTGGGCAGTTTCTCCCAGATAATCAAACCAGATGAGGGTCTCCCCTCTTGCTGGCTCTGTGTGCAGCCAGGATGCTGTCTGCCTTCCTGTGCCCATGTGCATTCTGCAAAGTCCCCCATCTGCCAAGTTGTATGTCTAACTCCTGCTGAGTTCCCGGGACAGGGCTGAGGGTGTTTTCTCTGGATAATGCCCTGTGCTGTCACAAGGTGAAGTTCATAGTTAGAGGACCCAGACAGGAGACAGTTGCATTCTCAGCTTCACTACTTGGGCAAATTCCCCCATGGGGGTTTGCCATCCCATTTTCTAAATAGTGAGATTGCGGATGCTTTGGATTGTAACTTCCCATTGGGGGGGGGGTTTGCCATCCCATTTTCTAAATAGTGAGACTGAGGATGCTTGGGATTGTAACTTCCCAGGATTCTATGGCTCTGAGCTTGACTTTCCATCATTCAGCAGGCTACAATTTCCCCCTCTGTGAAGCCCTCCCATGGTCCAACACTGAGATGTCCAGCATAGCAGCCGTTAGCCCACATGGCCACTGGGCACTGGCAATGTGTTTAGTCTGAGCTGAGATGCAGGTATAAAACACACTGGATTTAGATTTGGTATAGAAAAATAATACAAACTATCTTATTGATATTTTTATATTTGGCCTGGCATGGTGGCTCAAGGCTATAATACTAGCACCCTGGGAGGCCGAAGTGGGTGGATTGCCTAAACTCAGGAGTTTGAGATCAGCCTGAGCAAGACTGAGACCCCATCTCTATTAAAAAATAGAAAAACTATCCAGGTGTTGTGTGCCTGTAGTCCTAGCTACTCAGGAGGTTGAGGCAAGAGGATTGCTGGAGCTTAAGAGTTTGAAGTCACCGTGAGCTATGATGTTACCACACTCTACCCAGGGTGACAGAAAAAAAAAAAAAGAAGAAGAAAAAAATTTTTTATATTGATGACATGTCAGAAAGGTGATATTTTGCCATATGGGGATAATTTCACCTGTTTCTTTTTGCTTCTTCAAACAGAAAAAACTAAAATTGACATGCATTTGGTTTCTATCGGAGGAACCCTGTCTAGTCCACCTCCATCCCAGTGTTGCCCCCTCAGAAGGTGGACTTCCCCAGATGTGGTACCTTGTCGCTGCTGGCCTCAGTGCTCGCCTGGTTCATGGTGAGCCGCAGTGTGGTGGTAGGTGACAGAGCCCAGCGCTGTTTGCCGTTGGTGGCCACTTCCTCAGCCTCCCCATCCCGCACCACCTCCACCTGCACGTGCTCTGAGTGCTTCAGGCTGAAGGTCTGGGCCTCGGCCGGGGCTGCACTGTGGGGAGAGAAAAAAAAGGATCAGGGGGACCCTTAGGGCAGATGGGACAAGGGGCTTTGGGAGGAGACTTCTGGAGGGCCAAGGGGCTTCCCACATTATCTGGTCTGCGGGACCCTAAAGGAACCAGCTGCACTGCAGTCTCCTGATAGCCAAGAGGCTCTTACTGGACACAGATCCCTCAGGCCTGTCTCCTAGGATCTGAATTCTTAACAAGCTCCCTAGTGCCTCTGATGGGCAGCCAGCTTTGGGAGCCACCTGATCCTGTAAGGGTGGGTGACCCAGACAGGGAAATGAGTTTGCTTCAAAGGCGTGGTAGGTAGGTAGGCCTACAACCTGGCCTCCCTGCCCAGGTCACTGAGTCAAGTGCTGAGTTCTCATGGGATGAAGCCTGGACCCCAGTTCTCCCAGGGCATGGGTGCTGTGCCTCTGTTACAAAGATTCCTATCTACCCTGTCACGGCTTTCTTAGCCAAGAAGTCTCCACATTCTTATAGTCATTCCTTGGGGTTCAAGGGTGGTTTTCCATTGAAAGGGAAATACTTTGGGTGATTCTTGATAAGTCATTAAGACTTCAAGGAGGGAGAACCAACTGGTTTGATTTAGCTGCCACAGACTGAATGTTTGTGTCTTCCCCAAAGTCTTATGTGGAAGAATGGTATTTGGAGACACGGCTTTTAGGAGGTAGTTAAGGTTAAATGAGGTCAGAAGGGAGGGCTTCTAATTCAATAGAATTGGTGGCCTTATAAGAAGAGAAAGTACACAGACAGACACACACACAGGAAAGCCTGCGTGAGGACCCAGTAACAAGTCTGGCCATCTGCAAGCCAGACTTCCAGCCTCCAGAAGTGTGAAGCAAATAAATCTGTTCTTAAGCCACCCTGTCTACGGTGTTCTGCTGTGGCAGCTCAGGCAGACTAAGACACTGGCTTAAGGAGAAGTGACAGGAAGGCCAGGGAGGCCAGAGGAAGAAGGTGCCCAGGGCTGGTGGTTTTATTAAATCCAGCCCCTGGTCTGAAGGTTCCTAAAGGCCCAAGAGGGTTCAGAGGGATTTAAGGGGATTCCCATGGGATGTGTGACTAAGACATAGGAATAAGTGTGTCTCGAAGGCACAGCTGCTCTCTTGGGGGCCTGGGTTCCAGGAATTCTACATTACAGCTGTGCTTTGGAGCTGATAGGTGTTTTTCTTTTAAAGCTGGAGATTTGGGGATTCCATCCCTGCAGACTCCGGCTGGCATGACCCAGGCCCGGCCAGGGCAGCTGAAGATGGCAGCAGTAGCCAGGGTTGAATGAGAGGCCTAGGGCAGCAGCTGTCAAAGTACAGCGCAGCAGCACCTGGAGGGCTTGCCGAACACAGACCGCGGCCCCGCCTCAGCTTCAGGTTGAGCAGGTCTGGAGTGGGGCCCAGGCATTTGCATTTCTAACTTCTTTCTAGGAACTACTGATGCTCCTGGTCCTGGGGCTACACTTTGAGAACCACTGGTGGTGACATCTAGTAGCATAGTCCAGTGGATAGAGCCCTGGGGTGGCCGTGTATTTCAGAGCCCACCAGGCAGCGTGTCTGTAACCTAGGTGAACCCCTGAGCTGCTGGCAAAGACCATGGGCTTTGGGCATTGGCAGGAGAGAGTAGGCATGGCTCCACAGCCTGGGCCCAATGCCGGGAGAGAAGCTCAGTCCAGAAGCCCCAGGGCCACTCTATTTCTTGTCCCTCTGCCCCCTTCTAAAATCCTCAGCCAGTTGTAGGGACACTGGGCAGATGAGAGGCTGGATACATGTTGGCCGTGGCCTGCCATCCTCTGTCTGTATCTATCACTAGGAGAAACGCGAAAGCCCTGGATAGGGGTGAGGTATGTGTGCAGAGAGCTGGGTGTGAGTCCAGTTTTGCCACTGACTTACTGAGGGGGTCTTGAGCATGTTCCTTGCATCATCTGAGTGTCTATCTACCCACCCCTAAGTGGGAGGGCTGCCACCCCTTTGCTCACAGCTCTTATCTTTCATCCCTCATAGGGCTGGGCCATGTTTTGCAGCGTGGTGTTGCTAGGTGGTACCTGTCCTCCTCTGGGCTGTGGGCCTCTTGTGGGCAGACCCGTCCCCATCCTTCAGAGCCCGGCCCACCCAGGACGTTTCCCATCACACACACCCAGGAACAAGGGCAGAACTGAGCAGGGTGGAAGGTGAGCCGAGCCCAAAGGGAGGTGTGGGTATGCACCTTGGATGCTTTAGGTGGCACATGGAGGGAGAATTGAAAAGAAGATGGATGTGTTTATTAAGTTCAGTGTCTTTTTATGACAACTGATAAATCTTGCTATTTGTGGCAATGCTATAAAATCACTGTTTAAAATAAAGTTATGAAGAAGAACGTGAGTTGGTAAAAAGAAAAATGTTAATAGTGCTACAGGTGGAAGATGGTTTTGGCAAAACTCGTGAGAATCCAGAAATCATTGACTTGGGTCTGGGAGACATTTCTCCATGCAAGTTTCAGCTTTGCCCATCAACTTGCTGGGTGGCCTTGGGCCAGGGGGTTTCCCTCTCTCCATTTCATGGAGTGTTAAATGAGAGATAGGACCTGTTTCATTCCTCTAGGCCAGTGAGAAACCAGATGAGGCCCCAGAGGCTCCAGAGGGTTAACACCCGGCCCATGTTACAACTTCAGGGCCCCACACCCTCCCACCACCCAGCACCAGCCCTGCTCTGAGCTGAGCAAACAGCTATTCTTGGAGAAGCCCTGGCAGAAGCAACAAAGGTGCCATTGTCCCTCTGCAGATCCTATTGGCTGTCTTCCTCCCCAGAATGAACCTCTTAGAATCCCCCCTAGAAACCTAAGAACCAGAGGCTTCAGGCAATTGAACTGCCTACAGGGAGGGACCCAGCACAGTATCAAAGGAAAAGGAGTGGGAGCAGAAATGGGGAGGACCTCCCTGCCTATTGGAAAGAGGCTAATAAGTTCAGGGCAGCCAGTCCCCAAACCACATCTGCCTTGCCCACCATTGTATCCCAGAACCCAGGACATGGTCATGCTCAATGTAGTCTTTGGGAATAAATGAATGAATGGACCCACCTTCTTGGCTCTCCAAGCTGTATCACCAGAGCAATTTTTTAAAGAACAGAAATCAGGTCACTTGCTTGCCTGAAAAGATTCACTGGCCACCCCTTACAATAAAATCCAAGCTCTTGGGGCAGAGCCTGTGGCTCAAAGGAGTAGGGCGCCGGCCCCATATGCCGGAGGTGGTGGGTTCAAACCTAGCCCTGGCCAAAAAGTGCAAAAAAAAAAAAAAAGAAAAATCCAAGCTCTTTAGCCTTGTGTTCAACCAGCGGCATTTGGCCACCGTATCCCAGCCCCGTTTTCTGTGACTCCTTCCACCCCCTAGATTCCCCACATCACTCCCTTTCACTGTGCACCTGCTATTCCTTCTACCTGCAAGACTTTCTCTTGACTTTTCTGCCTGGGAATGTCCGCCTCTCCTTGAAGACCCAACCTAACTGATTCATCCTTATGGTTTCTGTCCCTGTGGCAGTTAGTTCCCTGAAAGTAGGGATTACATCCTCTTTTTTTATTTTTGTTTCAGCCCCTGGCCTAGTGCAGACACACAGTAAGTATAAATTGTTTGCAGTAGGGGAGCTGGAAGAGGAGGTCATTCATTCACTCAGCAGACAATCTCTGATCACTTACTATGTGCCAGGCCCAGTTCTGGGTGCTGGGGGTAGGTAGATGGGTGAAAAAGATATGTTCCCTGGGCCTATGGTGTTTGTATTCTGGTAGAGGAGAAAGACTTCCAATTGGGTTAAACAATTAGTTGTGTGATTATAGCTGAGATAATTCCTGTACAGGAGAAGTGTGGAGTGTCACGAGGCTCCAGCCTGGGGTTCAAAGAGGGATTCCCTGAGAAGTGGCATTTTTAACTTTGCACTCCTAACGATAGATAGGGCGCATGTCAGGCTAGCACCTCAGGATTCCCCCCTCAGACTCCTATAAAGGAATAGATTAAACCAGCAGTTAGGAAATCTGAGTGCATATCAATGCGCATTGCCTACAGGGCCTGCTAGGTGGGGCCTAAGAAACTGCATGTCTGATGAGCTCCCAGGTGCTGCTGGTCTAGGGCCACAGTTTAAGAACCACTGCATTGGACAAAGGGAGGGGAAAAAGAGGAGCAGAGATTTCCAAGCAGCAGGGACAGCCTGGATGATGGCCCAAGGAGGAAGTCAGCCCAGCATGTTCAAGAAACTGAAAAGAGGAGGGTGTGGTTGGAGTTTGTGGAGAGTGGAGGGTCACTTTCTCCAGAGTAGAGGGTCACTTTTGCACTGCGGACTGATCACCCAGGGTGTAGGGCAGGGATGGATTTCAAGAGAGCAATAGAAGAGGTGGGGAACCAGAGAGGAGGTGACTGTAGCTGCCCAGGTGAGTGATTATGGTACTAAGTGGTGGCTGTGGAAATGGAGAGAAATGGCCAGTTGGTTGGTGTTAAGTAGGGGGTATCTTCCCAGCCCCACAAATGCTGTGAGGTGTCTGGAAAGCCACCCAGTTTCCCTGGTCTTGGCTCTGTCGGTGAGAAGGGTCCCTGGCTTGGCCTTGCAGGGATGGGGTGGCTCACTCAGCCCCAGACTTGAAGACATGAAGTGCCTGCTCTTTGCTAGCATCTGGCTCTCTCTGCCTGTCCACCTGACCTGGGCCTCATTAACACCAGCCGGGGCTCATCCCCAGAGTGACCCCAGCACCTGGCAGCCTGAGTGTGATATTTTGTCCACGGGTCTTTATAGGAGCCTGAGGGGGGAGTTGTGGGTGCTAGCCTGGCAGGCAAGCCCATGATGAGCAGGGAGGAGGCAAGGACCCCGGCTGGGAAGATCTCAGGCCAGACTTCACACCTAGTGCTCGGCATGGTGGTGGCTGGAGCGCAAAGAGGGTGGGCAGCTGTGCCGGACAGGGATCTGCAGAGGCAAACCATGACATCTTCCAGCAAGCCTCCTTCTCCACTTGGTGCCTCCAGCTGCCCTGAGCCACTCCTTAGGTAAGAAACAACCTGCTCTATAGTTACTATGCTCCTCAAAAACCTTCAACGATTCCTTACAACCTGCAGCACAAAATCTGATGCCTGATCAATACATTCAGAGCCCTAGTTTGAGCTCACTGACCCTCTAGACTTAACCTCCAGGTCACTAAAACTGTGCCCTTCCTGTCTCCATGTGTCCCAACTTTCCTGCCAGCTACCTCTGCCCCTGCATAGCATGTCCTTGGTCTGTCTCTGAACCCCTGTCCTTCAAGACCTAACTCAGTTATCACCTCTTCCAGGAATTCTTCCCTGATCTCATCAGCCAGAATACATCTCTCTCTTCCTCTGCTGGTGCCTCAAACAACACTTAGAAAGTGTTCAATGTTTTTCTCCCACGAGTGTTAAGAATTCCTAGATTGCAGGGACCATGTCTCGCTATTATATGTTTTAATAATACTAGAAAAACTCCAAAACTAATTCATAACTACGTATGGAGTATTTATTATTATTTTCCTATTATTATTATTAGACTCCCAGAGAACTATTTATGATGTGCCAGGCACTGTGCCAAGTGCTTTTCTACAAGCTCTCAGTTCATCCTTCTAATAACCCCTTGAGGCCTGTACCAATGACACCCCATTTTAGAGATAAGCACAGTGAGGCTTAAGTCTCAGGGACAGAAATAAGGGAGTGTGAGGTGAAACCAAGCTCTCTGAGATCTGGGCCTGGATGCTCTAGCCCTGGGAGAGAATCCAGTCTCAAGTCTTCCCTAAAGTCCTCTAAGTAGGGGCTCCTGGTGGAGGGTGGTGGGGAGGGTCAGGCCTGGCAAGGAGAGGACTGAACGAGATGCCTTCAGGGAACTCTCAAGCCCCCTATTTGTTTTATAGGTGGGACTCAGGGACCTGGAAAGGGGACACCAAAGGCTGGCCTCCTGTCTCGGGCTTTTAGGTGAATAACCAAGATTAGCAGTGCTGGGCCTGTCAAAGCCCATGGGCACAGGTCTGGTGTGGCTGGGCAGGGGAGGGTGGCCTTGGGTAGGTGGCCTCCTCCAAAGTTTAACAGGTATGACTGCCCAGTTGGGGTGGACCCTGCGGCGACCCCCTGCCACCATGTTCCCATCCTAACTCAGGGCCCTCTGGCCAGTAGGGGAAGGTCTTCAGGGACCCCAGCTATGTAGGAGTTTGTGAACCAGGTCCTCCTTAGCACCCTCCCAGCCCTAGGGAACTGGCTGAAACTGGAGCTCCGCAGCAGCCCCTGGCAAGGCCTCCCGTTTAGGGCTGAGGGCTCTGGGTGTTGTTCTAATTTATGAGGCCACCTGACCTGGCCTGAATTCCTCCTACCATCATTCTTTCAGAAGCAAGTGCGGCTCCGGCCAAGCTCGGCCACATGCCCTTGACCTTCCACAGGCCCATCCAGTGGTGCTGATCCCTTGAGGCTGAGGGTAGGGAACTCAGCCCCATCATAGGCTAGTCCACATGCATCACTGGCCATGTCCATTCATTCATTCACTCAACCTAGGAGCCCTTCATTGGCTCAAAGGAGACCAGCGAGCAAGGAGGAGGCATGTTTAACATCAGTCCCAGGAAGGAGCCTGGCAGAGTGGTTAGGGGCCTGGGCCCTGCATCCACCATTTACCAACTCTGCCATCCTGCACAAACATTCCTCCCTGCAGGTTCTAACCTGAGAAAGGAGGGCAATAATAACATCTAACTCTAAAGATGCTTTGAGGTTTAAGCACATGTACAGTATTAAATACAAGTGAGATGAAGGTGCAAAATGTTGAGAAAACTGCTGGATACATAAGGTACAAAATAAGTCCTCAGTAAACATTAGCTAGTAATATTAGGTAAATAATAAGATGTGCAAAGAAAAAGATATAATAAGATAGAGAGTGCCCAGGGCCCAGGTAAGGGTACCATGACATGGGGCAATCCAAGAAGGCTGCTTGGAGGAGGTGACATTTGAGCTGATACTTGACAGATGAGAGTCAGGCCTGTGGAGGTCTGGGGGATAGCCTTCCAGGAAGACAGAACAACAACTCAAAGACCCTGAGGTGGGAATGAGCTTGGCGTGTTCAAGGGTAAGGGCATCCGCACAGCCAGCATGGCTGGGATGGAGTGTGCGCAGTGGGATTGCTAGGAGGGGTCAGTGAGGTGAGGCCTGCTGGCATATTGTTGGGGAGGGGAGGCCACAGCATCGCTGCAAACTGGGCTCTATCCTAATAATACTTTTTATTTTATTTTTTGAGACAGTCTCACTATGTTGCCCTGGGTAGAGTGCCGTGGCATCACAGCTCATGGAACCTCAGACTCTTAGGCTTAAGTGATTCTCTTGCCTCAGCCTCCCAAGTAGCTGGGACTACAGGCACCCACCACAATGCCCAGCTACCTAATAATACTTTTTAAAACAAAGAAATCCCTAGGACTCACACCAACCAAGAGACAGAGAAAGTCTGGGAGTGGGTTTGTGCCAGAGTCTAGGAACTCCTGCCCTGGTCCCCTCTTCCCATCTTCTGCCAAAGAGTGACAGGCAAGGCTCTGCCAGGGAAGATGGCTGGTCAGCCTCTGCCTTGGGGAGTCCCAGGGAAGAGGCAGGAGTTCACCCCCACCTGTCACCTCCCACCTCATGGACTCATGGTCAGGTCAGATGTAACTACTGTTGCCACTGCTCTGCTGAGGCAAGAGACAATTATTAACATTATCTTTGTGTCCTGAAGCTCCTGCAGACCTCAGAATTTGGCCTCTGTCTACCAGAAGGAAAAGGGAACACCTGTGTTACCAAGAACCCTCACTTCCTTTAGATGCATAAAGTGAGGGAGGGACAGGAGAAGCTACCTCCAAGTTCTGCTTTGTGGGTCAGTGGGAGAGGCAGGTGGAGGGTGACCACCCCACTCCTTTACTCCGAGACTGCCCTCTCTCCAATCCTTCCCGACTCCGGAGTGTCCATACCTCCAGTGCATGGAAAACACCACTCACAAGGGGTAGGTTGTCTGGGTGAAACCAAATCTGAGGATGTTACTCCCTTTGTGCCTTCTCTCTAAGTTCAAGCCCAAATCACTTAAGGACCCAGGTCAGCCCCAGCGAAGAAGCAGCTGCCAGTTATAGGGACCACTGGGAGAGATGGTGTGAGCCAGCAGCACCTGTGCCAGACCTAAGGTGAGTCTATTTGGGAATAGCAGAAGGAAACAGCAAGTTATATTTCTTTGAAAAAAAATTCTTTTTGGTTTGTTTATCAGGCTCAGGCAAGGCTCAAACTCACTGCCCCTGGTGTGTGGGGCTGGCACGCTAACCACTGAGCTATGGCGGCCAGCTCACAGCAAGCTGTCTTTGCTAACAATCACAAAGTACAATCTCTAGGAAAAATCCTACTTCTTTCTGTTTATCTACTCATAACTTGCTGGAGACTAGCAGTCAGAATGTGGCTAGGTCAAGGCATCCATCCCTGAAGAGTCAGTTTTGCAGGAAGGAAGTATGTGCCCCCTTCCCATGGTGGCTTGCATGACCCCTTGAAGCCCAACAAAGTGGTTGGAAGTTCTTCATCGTGACCTTGTGTACAACTTCTACTGGATACCAGGTCTTTCCTTGTATTCTCTGATTGCCTCTCATTTGGGTCAATGGAGTTTCAGAGAGGTTAAGCAATTTGCTTAACATTGCACAGACAGTGGGTAGGAACTTGGTCTGGGTGACTTCAAATTCTGCCTCTTTTCACTACACTGCTGGCTTCTCAGCCTCTAAGAGCAGCCTGTGAGCGATCCTGCAGGGGAGGAGGGAGGGAGCTCACGTTGGCAGGGCAGTTCCTGCCAGGATCACAAGGTCTTTTGGGGGCAGATGGGGCCCCTGCTGTGTGCTTGGAGGGGAAGAGACTACATCTGCCTCTCAGGAAAGGGAGCCCAGAGCTCTTAATGGGTGCTGAGCCTGTTTGCTCATCCTCGTGACTCAGGAGGAGTGAGGTCAGGACACCACCCTCTAATAACTGGGCCTAGCGTCCACCAGGCCTTGTTCCTTGGGGTCTGTTAAGAGACCCCGAGTGTATCACTTGGCAAATTGAGCCAGAATCTGTGTCTATGCTGGAAAGGACACAGAGGTAAGTAGAGGGTCAAAGAGCTTGGATGAAGTCTCTACAGACAGTGGGCTTGTGGCCAGGTGGAGGGTGGAAGGAACATAGGCTGAGAGGGTCATCCAGCTTAACCTGCTGGTTTTAGGTCACACAGAAGAGAGTGGAGGATAAGAGCATGAGTTCTGAGTCAGACAGACCTGTCCCTGAGTCCAGTGGCCTCATCTCCCTGAGCCTCACCTTCCTAATCTACAAAATGGGATGATCCAAGAAGTACTTCCCAGGTCGAAGATGAGGATGAAATGAGAGGACGCATTTGATTCCTAAGTGCTTACTTATTAATACTGACAGAAGCTCTTACTACACAGACGTTATAAGTAACAACAGCAGTCACAGCCCAGGCGCCTTAGTCCTGGAAAAGACTTCCTTCTGCTAGACCAGTGAGTCTCAACTGAGGGTAATTTTGACCCCTGCCAGGGGACTGCTGGCATTGTCTTTAGACACTTTTGATGGTCACAATTTGGGGCTTGCTACTTGCATCCAGGGGAGAAGGGCCAGGGTTGCCACTAAACAGCCTACATTACACAGGACAACTCCTGTGTAATGCATGTGTGGCCACCAGCATATGTGGCTAGTGAGCACCTGAAATGCAGTCAACCCATGTTGGGATCTGCTGCAGTGTACAATATACATGGGGTTGCAAAGACTTATCATGAAAAAAGAATGTAAATTCCCTCATCAATAATTTATCTATTGATTACATATTCAAATAATATTTTGGATATATTGAGTTAAATAAAATGTTATTAATTTTGATTGCATCTATTTAACTTTTAAAAAATGTAGACTACAAGAATATTTAAGATGACAAACGCTTTTTTGTGGCTCACATTCAATTTCTTTCGAACAGTGCTCCTGTAGGCTGTGCTGACTCTCTTGTAGATCATGAGGAATCTTAAGTGCAGGTGAGGGGTGTGGGCTATAATGGCTATTGATGGTGTCTTGAAAAAGACAAAGGGAATCATCACACTCTGCCCCTCACTAGAGGAAGGATGAGGCTGTCCCTGCCCCACTCCTTATCCCCACCTGGCTAGGCCTTTCTTTGCCAGGACGGAGTGAAGAGAAGGGGCCTGAGAAGGACCCCTCCTTTACTCCCTATTCCCCACTGAAGGCATCATGCCAGCCTTTCAGGCTGCACCAAAAGTGCCTCAGCAAACAAACAGGCGGGTATAGTGACAGCTGAGGCTTAGAGACCTGAGCACTCTGGCTCCCAGCCCACTGCCTGGCAGTCCCCAGTTCAGAGATGGGGGTGGGGTAAGGAGGGGAGCTCTCCTAGGCCACTGGTGTCTGGACCACACTCTAATGGCAGGGCTACAACCTGCAGAGATGATCCGGTTGACATGTAGGATAACTGAGGCCCAGGCCCAGGCCAAGGCAGTAGCTGAGACCAGGGGCAGAGGAGCTGAGAAGGTCCCTGGGTCTGGGACTTGATGGTATCAGAGTGGCCAGTGTCTCTGTGGAGTGGCAGGAGACTGGCTGGGCAGGTGGGAGGGCTGCCAGGGCCACAGGAGGTGAAGGAGAGAATGGTCTGGGGAGGGTGTGACGGGAGACAGAGGAATGGGGGTTGGTGGGGGCTGGGCAGAGGCAGGGCGCTGCAGGTGTCAGAATGATTTGGGAGCAATAAGCCACATTGGCACCTCCATGTGAGCCCAGTTTGAGGCAGAGAGCAAATAGGGAACCCACCTGGATCTCAGCACAGTGTCCCACCTCAGAGTCATACCAGCCCTTCCCCTATGCAGCACTGACCTCTCCAACCCTAGCGATGGGGAACAATTCAATAGAATGGAATAATCTACAGCCATACCACTCTGAGGGTGCCCTCCCTTGTCTGATTGCAAATGCTTGGAATAGAGGGCTGCAGATGAAACCCCAGCCCCATCCTCCAGGGGGCTTGTCTGGCCCTTCATTCACATCAACCACATCTTCCCAAGTTTCCAGCCCACACACTAGGGAGGACGGGTTATGGATTTGGCTGTTTTGGGGGGGCTGGGGGTGGTGGTAGAGCACTACTTTACGTCCTGTGGTCCCAGAAATGCTGCACTCCACCAAATTCGTGGATAGAGAAAAGAGGGGCAGGAGCAGGATCAGGGTTCCTCTTCTGACAAAGACCCCACCCCAAGTCCCCTATCTCTGCTGGATGGAATATGGTCCCTCTCTGGTCCCAGGGTGAAGTTAGGGGAAGGCATTTGGGGACCTGGAGCTCATGGGGGACAAGCAACTAACCATCCGCAGCCCCCACCAGGAGAAATCAGAGCGTGAGCCAAATCCAGAACTGGATTCTGCCCCAGGGCGGGTCCTCTCTGGTCCGGCCCCAGGAGGCCCCACCTGCTGCGCTAGCAGTGGGAGGCAGGAGTGGAGGCTGGGCTGGGGTGGGCGGCCAGACAGGAGGGCCTGAGAGGAAGGGAAGGGATGTGCTGAGGGCAAGTGGGGAAGTGAAAGGGGAGAGGGTGGGGGGCAGCTGAGGAGGAGCTGAGGTCGCCTTGAGAAAGAGACAAGAGAGGGCTGGCTGGGAAGACAGCCGCGAGGAGCAGGGGTCTGGGAAGAGCAGCGAGGGAGCTGGGGCTGAGGCTGTGTCCGGGTGCCTGGGAGGGTCTCAGGTTTTCAGAGAGGCAGACAGAGGGTCTGGTGGTTGTCAGGTTTCTGGGCGAGGGTTTTAGGATTTCAGGGCGTGGAACCCTAGGGATGAGGACTAACGGGGCTAGTAGAAGGCTGTCCACGTCCTCGAGTGTGGGGAAGGGTCTCAGGATTTCTGGGGGCGAGACCTGAGGTCGGAGGGGTCTCGCGCCGGCGCAGTGGCCTGGCTCACCTGTAGACATCGGTCCAGAGGAAGGTGCCCAGCACGTACACCGCCTCGACGCGGCTCCCGTACTGCAGCCGCACGGTTCGCTCACGCAGCATCTCCCCAGTCCACTCTGCCGGCCCTGCGCCGCGCCGCTCCGCTCCGCTGCTCGCTGGTTCAAAGCCGCTGGGAGCACCTGCCGCAGGTGAACCCTCAGGCAAGCAACCTCTGTGCTCCGAGCCCTGCGCGCCGTCTTTTCTGCCGCCGGTAGGCGGGGAGTGGGCGTGGCGGCCTCTGGACTCCTCCCATACAGAGCTGTCTGTCACCCGTGGCCCCACCCCCAACTCGTCTCCCTCCTCTCTCCCGGGCTCCCCCTTGACCTGGGCGAAGCCTGCAGTGGAATCATTCTTTCATCCAATAAATCTTCGGTGGGCTCCCAGGAGCCAGGTGCCAGGACGCAGGGCCCCGTCTCCCCACGTGGGAGCGGAGAGAGTGTGCCCTAACCCAGCCTGGGGTCTGGGGAGGCGTTCCTGAAGAGGGAATGACTTTAACTTTCTTAAAGGAGGCGTTTGCAAACTAAAAAAGAGAGGGAGTCGATGAGCAAAGCCAGGGAGCTGAACAAGGCCTGATAGCCGCCTCCCCGCAACAACCAGATCGACACTGCCATACGGAAAATGCAGGGGGCTGGGAGTGGGGGCCCCAGTAGCTGACAGGGGCCAGAATGCCAAACCAAGGGGGGGGAGGAGGATGGAGGCCTGGGATGGAGGCCTCAGCAAGGAGCGGTCAGGAGTAGTAGTGAAATGGGTCAATCTGGCTGCCCTCTACTCCCCGCTCCCCACCATGGGTGAGGAGGGGTTTGGGGAGGAGCCATGAAGACCCTGGCTGGGGCAGCGCGACAGAGCTGGAGAGGAGGGGATTGATCTGACCAGTGCTTATGAACTGAGATTTTAAATGACAAGATGTGTGAGTTCAGGGAGAGAGTGGACAAGGATTGGGGCCCTGGTTCTGCCCTGGGCCACTGAGTGAAGGGGGTGCCACTGCAGAGGTCAGCTTGTGTACTGTGGAGACTGAGGTCCAGGTGACAATCAGTGGGGACCTGCTGCCACCCCAGCCATCCCCCTCTGACCCAAGGGAAGGCCTGGTCAGATAATTCAGCCAAATGCGAGTAAGTGATCCCTGGTGGGTGGGGACAGGATCCAGGAGGGGACAGGATGGGCAGAGGCTGTGAGAGGGAAGGGGTACCATGGAGAGGATGAATGTTTGGGAAAGAGGGGGCCCAGGAAAAAGTGAGCCCAGACAAGATGTGTCCAGAATTGACACACCCAGCCCCCTGAATCCAACCTTCTCCCTAAGGCAGTCCAAATTAGGAGGTGGCGAAGGGACCAGCTGCTCCGGGGCGCAGGGATCTGTGAGGAATGTGGGTGGGGAAGGTGAAAGGCTGGAGTTCCAGCCAGCGGGGCCTTTGCCCCCCGAAGTCGCAGCACACTGATCCAAGGGGGATGCAGGTAACTCCTGATTGGCTCCTGGTGGATGCGCTAACCACATCCTCCAATCAGGAGGCAGCTCGCAGGTGGCCACCTGCCAAAGTGGGTGGGAACTGTGAGGCTCTGTCCGACTTGGAGGCGCCTCCAGAAGTGGGCTTGTACTGCGCACCCCTCTGCCGAGAGTTACTTTTGAGCCCTTACTGTGTGGCAGATACTGGGCATATGCCAGGGTATCCCCCTTCATTTCACCCACTGGGAAACTGGGCCCCAGAGTGAGGGGAAGGATACTACCCCCTCCCCCCCAACTGAGGCCCAGACAGGTCACTGCAGGGCAGTGATAACATCAGGCAAAAGGCCATGATTCCCAGAAGAGCAGGAACAACAGGGAGCACTTGGTGCCTTCTTTCTGTGGGTCAGGCACTGTTCCAAGCGGCACTTTTTATGTATTAGAATCAGACCATTGTACCCTCCCAACAACCCCGCCACTTTACACATGAAGCAAGTGAGCCGCAGGGAGGCTGAAGAATTTACCCCGAGTAGCATAGCTCCTAAGACTGGCAGAGCCAGGAGCTTGCATGGAGTGGGGAGTTGGAGGCAGGGGCAGAACTGGTCAGGGCAGAGGACCTATTGTCTGTGCTTCTTAGCTGAGGAAGTCAAGGTTCTAGCACCAGCCTTGCTTTTATGCAGCCTCGGGCCTTCACCTTGCCACTCAGAGCCCCCTTATCTGCATCTGTGAAATAACTGATCTCTCAGCATAACGTAAGGATGTTATTATATAAGAGGATAATGTATAGAAAACATAAGCACAGGGTTTCAAGAAATAACCCCCCTCCCCTTTTAACAATCCTACCCAGACCTGGCCACCCACACTCAAGGCTCTTGCCCTGGCTCAGGCCCACAATGTTGAGCTCAGTGCCTAGTTGATGGGACAGTTTCCTGGTGTCCAAGGGTTTAAAATAACTGAAGTGGTCACAGCTGTTGGTGGATTCAGGGCCGGAGGTCTCACACATCATGGCTGCTCTCATGGCTCCCTTGGGGTCCGGAAGAGCCATAAAGCATCTTACCATGCCTTTTGGAAAGTGCCAGTGAAGGGCAGACTTAGTTGGGGCCAGTCGCTGGCACTGATTTGCACCCACCCCTCAACTCTCACCCCTGCCAAGCCTGTGGACAGAATGCCGGGGCCAGCAGGGGCTCTTCTGAGCTGTTTCCTGCAGTATCCTTTACTTAAAGGGGGTGGGAAATCTCTCTGAGCCAGCCCTTGGATGAACTTGGGAGGTCACTCCAACATCAATGGGCCTGCCTTCAGGAGACTGACAGCTCACCACGGGCACCATACGTGCAAGAATTTAAAAACAAACCCATAAGTAATATCTGGTCATTGTGGAAAAATCAAAAAAATAGGGTGACGCCTGTGGCTCAAAGCAGTAGGGCTCCAGTCCCATATGCCAGAGATGGTGGGTTCAAACCCAGCCCTGGCCAAAAACTGCAAAAAAAAAAAAAAAAAAAGACAAAGACAAAGAAAAAAATACGTGATCACCCATGACCCTAGGACTACAGAAGATGACTATGAACATCTTTGAGTATGGTCTTGCAGGCCTGCCCAGAGGCAGTACTAAGCTGCTATGGGTGACAACACTTCCTGAGCCCTCGTGCTGTGCCAGGATATGTTCTGGGAGCTTCACACATCTTAGCCCGTTTAATCCTCACAACAGCCCTGTGAGGTGGGAGCTATTATTACCTCCAATTTGCACGGAGGCACCAACCATCCTGGCAGTGAAGAGCATGGCCTTTGGACTTGGTGGACCTGGGGTCATGCCTGGCCTCACTAGCCAGGGACCTCTCTGGGCCTGTTTCTACCTCTGTAAAGGAGATGCTGGCAGCATCCAGCCCATTTGGTTACCAGGAGTAACATGATGGTACCTAGTAAACTGCTGTGCGTCACGGCCTGACATAGACCCAATAGATGGTAGTTATTTTCTATGCTTATATATATAATTATTTTAAGTTTTTATAAACATAGGCTTTTGACTACATGATCTTTTATAACACACTTCAAAACCTCTACATTGTGAGAGGCTTGCATGGCTGTGGCCTTATACAGAGCCTTGTAAATCATGGGAAAAGTCTTTGGGTTTTATCTTAAGGTCATGGGGAAGCCTTGGAAGGACTTTGGAATGTGGCAATGGCACGACGTGCGCTTTAGAAAAATCACTCTGGCTGCTGTGGGCAGCTGAATTGGACAGGAATCCTGGCAGGAGACGAAAGTGGCGAGGAGATGGGAGCCAGAATCATCCATTCCCAGAAGCAGCCCCTCTGTGTCGCTCCCCACCCCTGACTCTGTACCACAGGGACACACAGAGTTGTCCTCAAGAGCAGCTCCCATAACTCAGGTCTTGCTTCTTTGTTCCCTCTCCTCCTCTTCCCTCATCAAAGCCCACCCTGTGGTCCCTTCCCTTGGGAGGGATCTCTGGAGTGGGTAATTTCACTTTGGCCTCAGCCCTCCACCCTGAGAGAAAGTTCACCTGGAGGGAAGGAAGGGCTAGGGTGTTCCCTTGTTCTAACACCATGTGAGTCAGGATGAGGAAGGTGTGTCTTTTCCATACTCTGCTTTGGTCATGCCCTCACCTGGGGGTACACATAGTCTATTATGTGGAGAAAGAGAGATATTTATTTTAAGAAATTGGCTCCTATAATTGCAGGGCCTGGCAAGTCTGAAATTTGTAGAACAGACCAGTTGGAAATTCAGAAAGAATCGATGTCACAGTTTTGAGTCTGTGAAATCTGCAGGCTGGAAACTCAGGCAGGGTTTCTGTGTTGCAGACTTGAGGCTGCATTTCCTCTTCTTTGGGAAACCTCATTCTTTGCTCTTCAGGCTTTCAGTTGATTGGAGGAGGTCCATCCACATTTTTGAGGGCAATCTGTTTTATTCAAAATCTACTGATGTAAATGTTTATCACATCTAAAAATGACTTTCATGGGTGGGGTTTGACCGGATGACTGGGCACCATAGCCCAGCTAACTCAACACATAAAATTAAACATCTCTGTGCTAAAAGGTGGATAAAGGTGGCTCACTGTCCATAGCTCAGTGGTTAGTGCACTGGCCACATGTACCAGGGCTGGTGGGTTTGAACCCTGCCCGGGGCCTGCTAAACACCAAGAACAAAATAGCCAGGCATTGTGGCAGTTGCCTGTAGTCCCAGCTACTTGGGAAGCTGAGGCAAGAGAATCACTTAAGCCCAAGAGTTTGAGGTTGCTGTGAGGTATGAATCCATGGCACTCTATCGAGGGCAACACATTGAGACTGTCTCAAAAAAAAAAAGAAAAAAAAAGTGGATGAAGGCTTTGATTCATTAGGTTACTATGAGGCATTTACTTCCTTCCAGGTACTTGTTCTAAGCACTCTGCATATATTATTCCATTGAATATTTACTACAACCTAGAAGGTATTTTCATCACCCTTATTTTATACTTCACAGGTTAAAATGACTTTCCCAGCCTAGAGTTTATCCATACTCAGTAAAGCAAAGCCAGAAAAGTGAATTCTGGATATATGGTGGTACATGCCTGCAGTCCTAGCTACTCAGGAGGCTGAGGCTGAAGGATTACTTTAGTCCAAGAGTTCAATGTTAACCTGGGCACCAGGAGAGGGAGAGAGAGAGAATGCAATGGATTAAATCTCTGAATGGCTGACTGGTCTGCCTAGACCTGTGTTCTCCAACAAGGTAGCCACTGCCACATGGGGTCACTGAGCACTTGAAATGTGGCTAGTCCGAATTGAGATGTGCTGTATGCATAAAATACACACAGATTTCAAAGAGTATGAAAAAAAGAAGATAATTTAAAAAAATTGACTACATCGGCTCGGCACCTGTGACTCAGCGGTCTAAGGCTCCAGCCACGTACACCTACACTGGTGGGTTTGAATCCAGCCCCGGCCCGTCAAACAACCATGACGGCTGAACCAAACAAACAAAAATGGCCAGGCATTTTGGGGGACGCTTGTAGTCCCAGCTACTTGGGAGGCAGAGGCAGGAGACTCGCTTGAGCCCAGGAATTGGAGGTTGCTGTGAGCTGTGATGCTACAGCACTCTATCCAGGGTGACAGCTTGAGGCTCTGTCTCAAAAAAAAAAAAAAAA
>CAUYON010113594.1:0-22990 GCA_963573935.1 Arctocebus calabarensis
GCTGGTTTCATATACAATCTGAAATATTTTCATCAAACTGTTTAACATAGCCTTCAGGGCATTTTCTTTGTTATTGTATCTTTCTCATCCTAAATTTTGTTTTACTATATATACTTAGGTTTGACCTGTACATACTTAGAAATAAGGGGCAGTCATGGTCTAACTTTCAGCACCACCAATTCCAAAGGCAAGAATAACCCTCACACAAACTCTTTTTTTACAGGCATCAGCAACAGTGCTTCATATATCACAGCCTGATTAATTTAAAAATTATTTTTTATTATCTTAATTGTTTTAAGATTCCATTCACCATTTAATTAAAAAAAAAGTGAAACATAGTATGTCTACTATGTTTTTATAGTGAAAAATTTAGAAATTAAAGCCAAAAGCCCCAAATCTTAAAAATACCCAAACAATTTTTTTTGAGGTTTAAAACTTTTGTGAAGTCTGAATATATTGTCATATTCTCACTTGCTTGGTCTAACTAGGTTGAATTTACATACATAAAATTATGTCTAAATAGATAAATTAGTTAGCAGTTGAGGTTACTGCTCTCAATATAATTTTGCTTTTGTATACTTAAGAAGAGTCAGTGTATGCATGATAAAATTTAAACTGGAAATATCTCATACACATCAATAAAATATTTGCATGTACAATGGGTCAATAAATACAAAATATGAAATAAATATAGTAAATACAGAATAAAGTTTCAAATTTTACCATCTGAGATTTTAATAAAATAGATAATAGAAAAGTTAGAAAATCAGTGGAGAAAACTTTTTCATTAATCAAGAGAAAAAGAACCCTTAAATTTCTAGAATCAGAAATGAAAGAGCCAACATTATTAGTTACTTTACATAAATATAGAAGATTATAAAACTATACCCTTAAAATTGTATCCCATTTTGGGTCTGACGACTTATGCCTTTGATCTCAGAATTTTGGGAGGCCAAGGCAAGAGGATTGCTTGAGATCAGCAGTTGGAGACCAGTATGAGACAGAACAAGACCCCATCTCTAAAAAATAGTAGACAAATTAGCCAGCGCGGGGGTGCATGCCTGTAGTCCTAGCTACTGGGTGACTGAGGCAAAAGGATCATTGAGCCTGGAATGTTGAGGGTGCAGTGAGCTATAATGATACCACAGCTCTCTAGCTAGCAGGAAAGTGACCACGTCGTAAAACAAAAATAAAAAAATAAATTGCATTTTAACAACTCAGGTAATTTTGTAATAATGTAATGAATCAGAAAACAGAGTAAAGATATTCATTTAAAGAAAAAAGTTGAAGGCGATGCCTGTCACTCAGTGAGTAGGGCACCTGCCCCATATAACAAGGGTAGCATGTTCAAAATCAGACCCGGCCAAACTGCAACAACAACAAATAAAACAGCTGGGCGCTGTGGTGGGCACCTGTCATCCCAGCAACTCGGAAGGCTGAGGTAAGAGACCTGTGTAAGCCCAAGAGCTAGAGATTGTTGTGGGGTGTGATGCCATAGCACCTTATCGAGGACACAAAGTGAGACTCTGTCTCAAAAAAAAAAAAAAAAGGGAAAAAAGGAAAAGTTGAGTTATTTTAGAAGGTAAAAAAATGGTAAATATTTAATAAATGTACCAAAAATAAAAATAAAACACAGATCAACATCACAAATAAAAACATATAACAATAGAGACTATAAAGAACTTAAAAACCATAAACCCTCTACACCAATAAATTAAAGGAAGATATGAAATGCTTTTTTACAAACTATAATTTAAAAATACAGGTTTTATAAAATGGGAAATACAATGATAGCAGTCTATTGGAATAGACTGAGTCTTTTGAAATAGGAATCTCTAGAGAGGGGAAAGTAATCCAAAGTACAAGCAAGGAAGAGAAAAACACTTACGAGCTTTTAAATATTGATTACAGAAGATTGTTAAGTCTAATGGCAAGGAGCCTAATAGTGAGATAACCACTTTACATAATTTCTGGAAAACCTGCAGTAATGTAAAAAGAAATTTATATTTGCAAAGCAATAATTTTAAAGAATCCTGAGAAAAGTATTAAAGTTCAGTACTACGATGTTAGAAAGTTGGAAGAGGAAACGGAAGATTTTGAAGGAATTAACACCATACATACCTCTTGACTTTAGAAACATATAGTAATTTTACTAAATGTTAAATAAGTAAATCAAATATTTAAATGGCTTATTAACCCAAATTTGTGAGAAATTTTTGTCACATCATGCATTCTAAATTAGAATTTAGAATTTAAAAGGAGTCTTAGATACACATTTAAAAATCATAAGCCAAAGTTACATAAAATTTAAGTTGCCCCTTCTCTTATTTTCTGTAACTGAACCATAGGGCTCAGACGTGTGCTAATGGCCTAGGTAACTGTGTTGAGCCCATTGTTACAGAAATTTTTAGTATTATAAAATAAAGCCACTGAACTAAACTGGGTTCATTTGTTCATGCACAAAGGAAACCTACCAGAAGCACTTTTTTTCTTCCAACAACAAACGTTCATTGCCAAGTAGTTCAACACAGAGATAGGAATCAGGTTCAAATCTGTCTACCTGAGCTTGAGGCTAGGTGAGGTTTTATAAATCTAGGGCAATGAGATGTGTTTTGATTGTATCATGCAATGAGGTATATCCAGGAAACACTATCAGATGGACATGGCCTGGGGTGATGGCAAGGCTCAATAAGGATAGATTTTGGCTCCTGCTATGTAGTGTCCCCTTCTCAATTAAGTCCCAATTACCTTGGTTAGAGCACTGAGGTTCCACCCTGGGATTTCATGCTTCCTTCCTCGGGGCATGCTCTACCTTTAACCTGAGAGTCCATGGCAATGGAAAAATAATTTTCAGTTTATTGTACAAAGACAAAGTGAAATCATATTGAGTGGTCTATGTTTGTAATAAAGAACAACCACACATGTTACAAACAAGATCTTTGACCTAACACTCTTATATTGATTTGAATTTGATGACCATGTGCTGCAAAATCTAACCTACTTTTGGAATGTTTTCATTCTCTTGAAGGGCATAAGAAAGCCTATATTCCAAAGTTGCAGTAATAACCCTGGGATGACAAAGGAAGAGACAAAGAGAAGGAGGCAGACAGAAAGAAAGAAATTTTGGCTCACTTTGGAGTTCCTATAATGTGCAACATAAAAAAAAAGTCCTTTAGTCTGGACTTGAAACGTGCTCTTTTGAAAAGAGTAACCCCACATAAGAGCTCTCGATTGAGAAAAAATGAGCATGGCTACCAAGAAAGAAAAACTTGAGAAGACTATAGATAATTTCAACGGATTTGACCCAGTGTTTTCAAAGTTGTGTGCAAAAGGAAACTATTATGAATTATTGGTACGAATGTAAATATGACAGACATTTTAAGAGGTGCTGGGCAATGTCTACTAAAACGAAGATGCACGTAACCTATGACTCAGTAAATCCACATCTAGAAATCTATGCCAAATAATCTCTTGTATTGAAGTGTGTTGGACATATACTGAATATGTTAGGATGTTTATTATAAAAATAGTAACTAAAATAGTCAATAACTCATGGAAAATTGATCAGTTTTGGTTTATTTCACTTATACTTCGTGGAATTTTAATCAAATGAACTGTGACTAACTACATGGAGCAGAATAGTTGAATCATTGCTTGTTGAAAAAAATAGTGCATAGGTACGATATATTTCAATTACGTAAAAATTTTGAGACACACAAAACAATAACATTTTTTAAGCATGTGAATGCATACAGTGGAAAATGTACACACTAATTTCTGGAATGTAGATGCCTTTGAAGAAAGGAAATGTGTGATGGCAAGAAAGTTTTAGGTACATGTATCATTGGAATATTTTTTAAAAATCTGAGGTAAGTCTTGCAAATGTTAACATTTTAAAATCTGGATGTTCGGTGCACATTTCTCCAGGTTTAAATTTGTAATTTTAATTAAAATTTTGCATCAAATGTCAACCAAAAGAATGCAGGTGTGTTTTACTTAATTAAAAACATAGAGTTATGGATTAACATTAAAATGTTATAATAAATACTGATAAAAGTTAAAAATTACAAATGACAAATAGCAGTCATTACCATTTATTACTTTATAAACAAATTTCAACTATATAACAAACACACAAAACATTGAGAAATAAATAAACACTAGTAAATCTATAAGACATTAAATTATATTAACATTTAAATTATATCATTAATTTATTTTCATTTATTTATTGATTCACAACAGTGTCTTAAGCTATAAAAATACAGAGAAAAAAAAGGGAAAACCATTTCCTTTATAAGAACTTATTTACCTTATATTATTTCTAGAGTAAAAGAAAATTTAAAAAGTTAATTTTAGTTTGAGCATATGTTAAAAGGAAAATTGACTAGGAGGTTTTTTTTTATTTTGTATTCTTTAGACGAAAGTATCATCTACAAAGGAAGCAGATATTATTAGTTCAATAAAACGACCATGAGAAGTTTTGGAGATAGAGGATTCTTGGAAACAAAATAAAACAAAGTCAAAAAAGAAAGAGTACAAAGACAAGTTAAGGGCTCTATATTTTACATTATAAGAAGAAAGGAAGAATAGAGTGAGTGTAAAATAGCAAATGAAAAATAATGTGGAAGCACGTAAGTTCAAAATTCTGATAATTTATAAATTATATAAAGTCTTAGATTTTTCTTTTATTCTACTTATTTTCTGAGAGATTAAAGTGAGAAAAATATGTGATTTACTCACTTTAAACATAAATTGAGAAATAAGAAAGGTTATTATTATTATTTTCTACATTATTTTAGTTATAAGAATGCATTATATTTATAATTAAACAAAATAATGATATTATTTACTTACTTATTTTTAGATTTTTAATAAAAAATCAGGGAGACTTCCACTTGTATGAAGCTCTAACTAGTTTAAGATTTGTCCTCCCTTTATAAACAATTACAACATTGTAGAAAATATATGAAAAAATGTTTCAGCTATTTGACAACAAGCAGCACAAGAATGAGGTCCTTCAGAAAAGAGAAACTAAGTAAACCCTATAATTTTTCCTGATTTCTGCTTAGAAAAAAATTCTGTGCTGCAATCCAGGGAGGAGAACATGGACAGAACATGGTCATCTTGTTGAGTGGAGGTCTACATCTGTCTAAATACAGTGATTTGGAGAAGTTGAGGAAACTGATACTTCCAAGGAAGACTGCTTGGAAGACTGATGCTTCCAAGGAAGACTGTTCTGAAAGGATAGAGCTTCATAACTTTGTATAGCATATACACTGATAAACTTTGTCTCTAAAATAAAACTCCATAGGCTCAGACAATTCCCAGAAAGCTGTAATAATTCTCAGAATTGAAATGAGAATTGGAGACATTTGATTTTCATATAACTAGAGAAAGAAGAGTGGAATGAATGCAGAACTCATTAAAGACTTTGGAATGCTTTTCTCTTACTAGTGGTACTAAATTATTTCTTTTTTTTATTTTTTATTTTTTTATTGAATCATAGCTGTGTACATTAGTTCAATCATGGGGTACAGTGTGAGGACTTCACATGCAATCTGAGATATTTTTATCAACCTGATTGACATAACATTCATGAGATTTTCTCATTTACTATGTGAAAACATTTTTGATCCGTATTTAGAAGTTTTCTCCTGACCCTTCAAATATGTACCACACATGTGATCTTATTTTTCATTTTAGACTTGCTCTGTCTGTTTCATGGTGTCTTTTTTTTATATTTCGTTCATCATTGTTGTGTGTAAGGACTAGAAGGGATTTTTTAAGTGTGAAGTTGTTATGTTATATGGATCTGGAAGGCTCATGGCCCACTGTGGAAAAAGTTACCTGGCATATGTTTATATATATTTGAGGATCTCAGTTGCCTTGAATTTGAGCAACAACATGCCAAGGCCCTCTCTAGATTCTATATTTTGTGACTGTAGCATATAGGAAAGGAAAACATCGGCTTCTTTGGCCAAAAGTGGTTTGAATGAAAAATTCACAGGTAGAGTTGTAACAGAATCATTTGGTTATACTGAGAAGCTTGTGTGATCATGGGGAGGAGGAAATACTGCAATAGCTGTGTAGATGGGAGGATCTTCCTGCCAAGAAGGAAAAAGTAAATAATTTTTTCATAGAATGTGCTAAATTAAATTCAAATAAACACACATATTTTAGGTCTACTAGGTTAAAAACCCAATATTGATGCTTAATGGGAAATGAGATCTTTTAGAGAGTGCAGTTACCACAAAGCAACCATGCTATCAGGCTGAATATTTATGATCTTCAGAGTGATCCTATTGCATTCCTTTCCCAAGAAAGCAGATCAGAATCCTTACTTCCCTGCTATCTGTGTCATAGGTGCTAGAATTTCTCTCTCCCACCTCCAAAACCCATCACTGCTTGTGAATGTTCTTCAATATGACCCATCTTTCATTGGTCTTCTCCTCTCCAAGGACTTACTCTGTGCTCACTGGAATTCCTTATCAGCATTCACTCTACATGCACGTCCTTTCCTTAAACCTTCTCTATTATTTCTTTCTTAACTGAAAATTAGTCTCCCTAACACCATCATTTGTACAACCAAATTTCTTTTTTACTATTTCCAAGCCACTTCTCCCCCTTCCACCTTCAAAAAGCCTGGCTTCTTCAAAGTTAATGCCTCTGCGTACTATTGATCTCATTGTATTAGTCAGGATTCTCCTGATAAACCAATAGGACACAAAACAGACACACACACATTCATAACAAAATAAAGACAGGAAACTCATAACCGTTCCCATTTTTATAACTGGTCATGTGGTTATAGCAAGAATTTATAATTATCTTCTGCCTTTACTTATTTTGTATTTCTTTTACCTCTTTATCTGGTGTGGTGACCCAAACTTTCATTTCTGAAGAGTTTGGGCTTTTACTAATCCTTCCTGGATTGGATTGTTGTAATTTTCCATAGACCTTAATCACAGGGCATGGCAATAGTAACAGGGCACCTTTATATAGCTCCTGTATTCCAGACATACTCTTCCTTATCTCCTTTGTGGGGTGGTCATCAAATTTTCTTTTGGTAGTCAGTATCAATCACCTAGTAAATTAGCACAGTAAATCTCTCCTTTGCCTATTGATTCAGAGGCAGGAGGAACCGAAATTGTCCAGGAGGCAGTCTTAACCTCTAGTTCAGTAGAATTAATGTCACATCTCCAGGTAGAAGAAGCATTCCTCCTTCTGTAACAAAGAGCTTTAGGCCAGCAGAGCATAAGATTATGGGAACAGGAAGTGAACATTTTTCAGTTACTAGGGGTGAGTGATTTCCCAATGTAATGAAGTCTTTGGAAGTATACCATTTCAACATCTCTTGATCAGAGATTTCCAATACTCACTGAGTGAAGTTCTGGAATTATGGAGGCTGAGATGTCCCACTGTAAGCTGGAGACCTGGGAAAGCTGGTGATGTAGTTCTACTCTGAGTCTGAAAACCTGAGTACCAGGAGCATTGGTGGTATAAATCCTAGTCTAGAGGGCAAGAATAGATTCATGTACTAGCTCAAGCAGCCATACATAGAGAAAGAGTAACAGAATTCTCATTTTCTCTACTTTTTTGTTCTTTTCAGGCCTTAGTGGGTTGGATTATGCCCACATACATTGGAGAGGGCAATATGCTTCACTAAATTCACCAATTCTAACATTCAGCTCCTTTGAAAATACCCTCAGAAATAAACTCAGAGATGTCTAACCAGATATCTGGGCACCCTGTGGCCTAGTCAAGTTGAAACATAAAATTAACCATCACACTCATCTTCCCTCCTATTTGCCTTCTCACTGCCCCTGCAGTGACTGAAGACCTTAGCCCTACTGCATCTTACTTCAACATTGCTCCTGGTTAGATCAACAGCCGGGTGGATAATTACAGCAACCGGGACCCTCAAGACCTTATTGCATCTCTCAATGTCACATTTAAAACATTACTCTGCTCATTTCATGAATGTGGAAATCCATATCACAGCTATGGAGGAAAAATGCACATATGAGAAGTCATAAACAAACAAATGAATAATACAAATCTGACTTTTAAATTTAAAAAAATTACATGAATTGTGGATGAAGCATCAAAATTTGCTTAAAATAATTTCATTGGTTAAAAATAGAATTATTTAATTATCTCATATTAAAATAAGCACTTGTGACAATAACTTCAAACTTCCCTGGCTTAAAACAGTAAAGGATTATTTCTCATACATACAATATGTCTGTAAGGGTGTGTGGGTATCTGTTCTCTAGGCTGACAAGGGCTCCATCCTGCTTCGACTGGAACTCAGGTTCATTTTTTCATTACAGCAAGAGTAGGAGACTACTACTTGTTGGTCAGAACTAGTCATAGGGCTAGAAAATGCAGTTTTGCAGTCTTGAGGATTAGTAATGCCTAATACAATCTTGCTCAAAGCAATTCTTGTGTTCTGTGGTTTGCACTCAAGATAAGACTCCTCTTATAGCATGTGTGTATATAGAGAATAAAAAGAAAAATGTGAATTGATTTGTGATATGAAGCCAATGAGGGGTGAGGTGAATATCACACAGCATCAGGTTGAAGGTCAGGACTGTGATATCATATGTGGAAAGAATTCTCTTGATGGAGACATGCAGAGACTCTTATATGTAATTAACAGGCTTTAGAATGATTGTATAAGTGTTTTTTTTTTTGCAGTATGGAATGTCCACACTGAGTAACCATGAACTGCAAGGCCAAGGACTGGAAGGTGTGCACTGTGGGAGAAATTAGATGGCAGAGTTGAAAGTCAGGCCAAGAAGTGACCAATAGGGAGTCTGTGAATATATTTTTGTAATTTAATAAAATTAAAAAATGAATCCACCACCTTAGTTGGTATGTTTTTACCATGAGGCTTTTAAAGTAAAAAGGAAGAGAAAGAAAAAAAAACAGAAAATAGAATTAGAGAAAGTTGGTAGAGTTATGATAAACTGAATTTTTTTAATGGTAGAGACATTGAGCTCAGTCTTAGATCTAGCTCTTGGAAGATCTCAGAACAACCTGGGAATAGCCAGATACATAATTCTCTACTGGTTTTTCTTTTATGCCATGCTTGGAATTACTAATAATTTTGTGCTAAGTTATTGATTTATGTATGGTTTATTTTTCCTATGACAAAGGACATAGATTTAAAGTGTGACAGACATAAACTAAGAGATGGATATTGCATCTGGGAACTCTGTGGAACTCTCTGGCTCAAACAGGAATTAAACC
This sequence comes from Arctocebus calabarensis, assembly GCA_963573935.1. NCBI lineage: Eukaryota > Metazoa > Chordata > Mammalia > Primates > Lorisidae > Arctocebus > Arctocebus calabarensis. The sequence goes on from CAUYON010113594.1 coordinate 9,259, forward strand.
CTTTTGCCTTATTGTTAGTATGGTGCTCAGATCCATTTATCTAACCAGATACAGACTTTTAGCTCTGTATCAACAATCTCTGCTTTGTCAAGAAAAAAGAAAGAAGAGAGAGAGAAATAAAGAAGAGGTCTAATAGTACAGAGTACAGGTTAATGCATTATAATTCTCACCCATGTATTGTTTTAGAAAGGACATAGTAAACATCCTAACAATTAATTTATTTAGATCAATACAAATGCATCACTAAATGCATAAAGGAAGAAACAGAGTAACACTAAAAAAATTAACATTTCCCGTGAATATTGCCACATATGGTTTTGTTGGGTGATGTTTCATAATACATTTGCTGAAGTCTACTTTTGTCACCTGTAAATTTGGGTTGTAGTGGTGGCAGCAAAATATATCAATGGAGATTTTCCCACAGAGCATTTGATCCATGTGGAGTGTATAAAGAGTGCATGGTAAATACTGGTGATTGGTTTTGTTAAGAAGATAGAAAAATTTGATGAAGAATAAAGTGAAACTGATAAATATTTTCTCTTGACATGTATATTTGAATTCTAAAATGACCCAAAGACTCCATGAACTAATCTCCCAGAGCCTGTGAACACAATGAATCCCATAATTGTGCTATGTCATATAGAATAGTTGACCTTAAAGCAGGGAAATCATCTGGCAGACCTAATCTGACCACATGATTTCAAAGCAAAGCACTTTCTTCACTAGTGGAGAAGAAGTTAGAGAGATCCCAAGTGTGAGACGGAGTACGAAGAAGCAAGTTTATTGCTGTTTCAGAAACAGGGAGCCACATGAGAAGGAAAGAGGGGGCCTTAGAGAGCTAAGAGAGGCCCTGGCTGACAGCCAGTGAGGAAACTGGGACCTCAGTCCTCCAGATGCAAGGAACTTAATTCTGTCAATGGCAGGAACAAGTTTGGAAAAGGAGCCTGAGGTCCAGGTAAGAATGCAATTAACCTGCTTCTTGGTTTCAGCTTTGTGAGACCTTGATTTCAGCCTTGAAAGACCCTGAGCTTCTTGATTTCAGCCTTGGTCATCCCATCCTGGAATTCTTGCCATTATCATAGAGATGGATGAAATACTAACACAATGTAATGGTGTCCTTATTGAGCTGAGAATATTTCTCCTTTTTCCCAATATAGTAATATTCACAGTGGAATGATTGTTAAATTTCTCCTTCAAAATAATAGTGCTTTGAAATACATTTAAAAACCCAGCAAATGCACCCCCCTTTTTTTAACAGGTAAGATGTGCTATAATCAGAGATGGTTAATAAATATGAGGTCTGACAATAAAATTTGTGAACTTGCCACAGTGCACTTACTTTAGCAGCACTGTATAAGCAGCTTGGCAAGGTTTCGTAACTAGGATATATTGACGTCTCACAGTTGTGTTTGTGTCAGTGGGTGCTGATGTGCGCTGATGTCTTGCTGAGTGGCATTCATTATGATTACTGTGTGTTTTTGTGTGCCATTGTGACAATGTTAGGGTTTGAATTAAAGCAATGAACAAACATTTAAATTTCTTTTTAAACTTGTCAAGAGTGGAAGCAAAATCAGGGATATGTTAGTCCAAATTTATGGGGATAATGCCATAAAGACAACCATAGTCTACAAATGGAATAAGCATTTTTCTGAGAGGAAAGAAAGCATCACTAATCCAGTGGTGTTCTCTTGAGAATATTAAAATGAAGACATTTTGTTGACATTCAGAACATCAAGAGTAATATGGTGACAGCTCTGGTGGCCTTTCTAGAGAGAGTTCCAAAACTGCACCAAAGGGTGGACTGAGTTATTTTCTTTCAAAACTTGGAAAATGTTGTGCTATTTCCTTCTGGTCTCTATGGCTTCTGGTGAGAAATCTACTGTCATTCAATTTGTTTTTGACATATAACTAAATATCATTTATGTCTTGCTGCTTCCAAGATTTTTTATAATTTATCTTTAGTTTTTAAAAGTTTGTTTATGATACCACTTGGCTTGAATTTCTTAGTGGTTATTCTGTTTGAGGTTTTCCCAGCTTCTTGAATCTGTAGGATTATGTTTTCTGTCAAATTGGCAGAAAAAAACATCTGCTTTTAATTTCTCCTATACTTTTTAGGACATCACCTTTCTATACTCCTTTGGGGATCCTGACAGTAAGAATGAAGATTTTTTTGTTACCAACTCAGGGGTCTTTGAGGCTTTATTAGTTTTTTCCAGTCTATTTTCTCTCACTTCTTTGGTTAGGTTATTTGTATTGTTCTACCTACAAGTTTGTTGATTCTTTTCCCTTTTATTCCCCATTCTGCTGCTGATTCTACCCATTGAGATTTATATTGGTTATTATGTTTTTAGGGTTTAAAATTACTACTTGGCTTTTCTTTATTTTACTTCTTTGCTGAGACTTTTAATTTCTCTACTGGGACTTTCACCTTTTAAATTCGTTTTAAGCATGTTCATAATTGCTCATTGAAATAATTTTTTTTAAGAAAGATGGTTCCTTCAGATTTTTACAACATGGGGTTAAGCATTCAGTGGTGTTAAGTTCATTTGTGACTCTGTTCCACCTGGTAGTGTCTGAAGTGTACATGACTGCAGATATCATTGATTTGCTTCACTATTTCCCTTATGTGTTCACCCTCCTCCTTCAGGATGGACCGAATGTACTTTTGCTGATAAGTACTGAGAGTAATGGTGGGTTTTTAAAGACTCAGTTTATCACCTCCAGTCCATCCCCACTCTCTAGGTAACCAGGCGTGGTTTAAGGTAGGAGCCTGAGCCCACTGAAACCATGGTGGAAAGGCCCATACTTGGTGATCCTGTCCACACCAACAGCAGTGAAGGTGAATGTCATCCCTGCCTGGATACATCACTCATGTGTGAAACCAGCCAGCGATGGGGAGGGGACGGTCCAGTGACAACCAGAGGATACCCACCATCTTACCTTGGATAAACAGACTACAGCCCTGCCCCAGTAGCATACCAGGAGATGGCTGGTCTATGCATGGCAGAAGCTTGAGGATGAGAAGCAGCAGCTGGGACTGATCACTTATTCTTCGCTTTGGATTTTTTCACCTTCCTTTTTTAATCTTAGGTGTAAGACATAATGAAGGTTGTGAAAAACGTATCCAAAAGGTAACATAAACTAGACAAACTGTCAAAATTGTGTTATTGATTTGTCTTATTATGAATATACAGGATAGCTCAAAGGTACTTGCATATATAAAAACACCCAGTATCAGATATGTGTCCACCAGTGGGCCAGCTGTTTGCTGCAATCCTTTTGAACCCCCAGAGCAAACTGAATCTGTCATGTGGTATACAGATATCCCTAGAAAGACAATAACTCAGGTTATAATGGAAGGAATACCTAAACAAATAAAAAAAGTCATTAATAACAATTTTACAATATACACAAACAAGTCTTTTTATGTTTTCAATAATAACTAGAAGTTTTCCATGTAGAAATACTATATATTTCTGAAGAATTATTTCTATGTATTTCATATTTTGTGTTGTCATGTTAACTTTAATTCTCTAATTGGTAAAGGTGTTCAATGGATATTAGTATATTGAACTTAAAAAATGATAAAATAATGGTAAACATTAAAAAATTATTTTAAAAGATGGTTCCTTAAAATACTTTTCAGGTAATATAGCATCTCTGTATTGGTATCTATTGATTACCTATTCTAATTTGAGATATTCTTGAGTTTGGGCATGAAATGATTTCTGGTTAAAAAAAAAAAAAAGAAAACCTGGACATTTGGAGTATTGTAAGACCTTGGATCTTGTTTCAGTCTTTTGTTTTTAGTAGATCTTCTCTCTGTGGTACTTCTTGTGAAGAGGGAGAGAAATGTTACCTCATTACTACAAAGTAGGCTGGCATTTCAGGCTCCCCAGATGGTGTCCACTGACACTGATGAAAAGTGTGGCTTTTGTCACTACCTGGCAGGAATGAAATTCCTGGATCCTCACTTAGCCTTCTTTAACACCACCTTGGGAGTAAAATTGGAGTGAATTGTACTAGTCTAGTGATGTAGATATAGGTTCCCAGTCAGTGTTTGCTAGTGGTAATGGGGATGAGGGTGAAGCCACAGGTTTTCTTCTACCCATGGCATTTAGCTGGAATAAAGTGGGTTCTTGTCTAAAAGTTTACTGTCTTTCTTGTCCTACTCATGGCTATTTGATTAAAAACAGACATGTACAAAACCTGAGTCCCATTGGAGTTTCTGGTTGCCTGATTTTCTGGCACCTAGTCTGTGATATATGAGGTCTGACAATGCAGTTTGTGAATTCATCCAAAAAAATGTGCTATGTAGCTCTTTGCTGATATCACTATGGTCATCTTCGAAGTACACCTCTTGGTAAGTTATGCACCAATACCAGTGTCTAGTCCACCCTTTAGTGCAATTTTGGAACTCTTTCTAGAAGGCCCATCAGAGCTGTATTACCGTTCTGAATGTCATCAAAATATCTTCATTTCAATATTTCCTTTATTTGGGAGTAAAGAAAAAAGTCATTGGGGTCCAGAGTAGGTGAGTAGGGAGGGTGTGCCAATAGTGTTGTTGTTTACTGGCTAAAAACTTAGTCATAGACAGTGTTCATCAGTGAGTACTTTCTGGACAATTTTTGTACACACCTTTCTCATGCCAAGATTTTTAGTTAAGATTTTCCTATTTTTCTATCAAAGTTTTTACTTGGTCTGCTATGCTTCTCACCATCAGCTGATGATTTTGGTGCATAAGTGAATGAATTTTTACAATGTTTTCATCAGTTATGTTTGTTACTGGTCACCCTGACCTCTCTTCATCTGTGACACTTTCTCTCCTCTCAGAAAAAGGTTTAATCAGAAAACTGCTTTATCTCCATAAAGTTGGGCTAACCCATTCCTGATTTTTTCCCCACTCTTATTAAATTTAACAAGATATTTAATATTTTTTTGCTTGAATTCAAGCTCCAACATTCTTGTAATTGCACACAAAAACACACAATAAAGAATGCCACTCATCAAGATACTACCTCACATCAACACAAACTCAGCATTGAGACACTGATATACCAAGGTTATGAAATCTTACCACCTTCTTTTTACAGTGCTGCTATTATAAGGACATGGTGGAAAGTTCAGGAACTTGATTGTCAGGTCTCATATGAGGCATTAAAAAAAAAAAAACCCAAACACAGGGAACTCTATGTCATTCATTTGATTATAGGGTCTTTAGCCAGTTTGCCCTCTCTCTTTTCCCTCTCAGAGTCTTCTTCTGTTTAGTTTATATATCATGTGCAGGATTTTAAGCTCTGCTTAGTGGGAAGAATAGAAAAAAGTACCTTGATGCCATCGTTATGGAAAAGGAAGTTAATTCTCCATAATATGTTTACATAATTTCTTTTCTTTTTCTTTCTTTTTTTTTTTGAGACATAGCCTTACTCTGTTGCCCTTGGTAGAGTGCTGTGACATCACAGCTCACAGCAACCTCCAACTCTTGGGCTTAAGCAATTCTCTTGCTTTAGTCTCCCAAGTAGCTGGGACTACAGGCACCCACCACAACACTATTTTTTGTTGCAGTTGTTTAGCTGGTCTGGACCAGGTTTGAACCCTCCATCCTCAGTGCATGTGACTGGCACCATAACCACTGTGCTACAGGTGCCGAGCCTACATGATTTCTTTAAAATAATCTAATGTTTCATTAATTCTCTCTTTAGATGCATGTAAGCTGCCACCCTTAGGTGTCAATTACTAAATTTTTCATGTCTAGAAATCTATTTTATTCTTTATAAAGTCTACTTCCTCAGTATTCATATTTCCATATTTTTCAAGCTTGTGTTTCATTCACTTAAGCATATTATCCATGGAAATTATAAAGTCTGATTTTTATACTTTCACTATCAGTATTCTTTTCTGGGTTTTTAGATTTGATTGGTTACTCTTTGCCTGTTTTTGTTAGCAGTTTTCTTTCCTTCCTTTTGCCAGGGTGATTGTTTGAAGGCAGAGATAATGTCAGGCTTATCAATGGAGAATTTATTTTTGCTTTTGTCAGGTGTCTGGATCACTGCCATGCTGGACTCTTTTTAATTTTTGGATCAACCAAGCAAGGCGCATTCACTTTTGCATAGCCATTTGTTTTTTACTTTCTTGGTTAATAAGATACGTACTAAAGGATACTTTTGTCTTTGTTAGCTTTGTTTCCCATTTTTATGATATAAAATGGATCTATTCAAGGTGAATTTAAAGAAAATTATGAGAGATGCATTCTTAATAGTTAAAAAGTGATTTTATATACAAATCTGTGCAGAATAAAATGATAGTAAATGATATTATAAAAATGTTCTTTGGAACTATCTTCAAAGCATATTTTACTGGATTGATTAGTAGAAACCTCTTTCTTAAGTTTATAAAGAGCTGGAAATTCTTCTCTTGAGAATAAAAACCTCACCAGGTTGTACAGATTTGCATTAATGCATGGCTTCTTTCTAGAAGGAAATTGTATAAAATAAAATGGAATGCATTAATTTTGTACCAGAATAAGCTTTAATGAAATTGTCGAACAATTGTAAAACTGTGTGGCCTTAATGACTAGTCTGAATAATTGGCAAAACTGAAAAGTTTTTATTTTTGAAATTTTTCATTTTGTTACACATCATTTAAGAGCAGTTACTTCCCAATGATGAAGTATAAACATAATCATAGATATAATAATCATAGATATAATCCAGGGTATAACTTTTTTTTCCATCTCAATATGATGCTTTATTTACAAATATCAAAGTGGTAAAATCATGAATTTACAAACTTGGTCAGGAAAATGAAGATGATGGTGCTAGTTATGACAAAAACACAGAAGTATAATCAATTAGAAAACAGTGGCATTTGTGAAACCAAAGAATTATTCACATGAAGGTTGGCACATTTATATGTTACAAAAATTCAAACATTTGATATTTTCTTAAAGTTCTCATAAATCTCTCATTGTGCTTTCAATTACTGGGGAATTACTTGAAACCCGAGGTTGTTAGAAAATAAATTGTCATAATTAATAGCAGGACAGATATTGCTACAAAACTTTATTAAAAAAATTAATGGATTATGCTACTATGTATGCAAAAATAGCTAACTTCTCTAATACCTATGAAAAAATCACTTTAATAGACTTCAGTACCACCTATTGACGGATCAAAATTTCACATGATTGAAAGAACAAGTATATCTGGATGTCTTGTGAACTCCTCAAACACATCTTTTCTTCAAAACTTCCCTTTCCTTGTCCCTATCCCAGGTTACAGTATTAGCACTAACCCAGTTGCTTAGTTAGGAATCTTATGCTTATGTCCTCTCACCACACACTCACACTCGCCCAGACTGTTACAAAACCCTGCCCCTTCTAACCCCAGTGCCACTGCCTTGGTTCAAAAGGTTTATCAGCTTTTCTCTACTCTCTTAAAATAACCTCCTAAAAAGTCCTCCCTCAATCAGAATTTTCTAAGTTAAATTAACTAAGATAACAATTTAAGCAAGGTACTGTACGGCTTAAAGAATTCTGAAAGCTCTTCAAAGTCTACAGGATGAAGTCTGAACTCCTTCGCACTCTACCTTGACAGCTGCCTCTTCACCATCCTTCCCCACTGGCCTAGGCCTACACACTCAGATGCACCCGCATGTACTCTTTCATGTGTTTCTGTTTTTGCAGAGACCATTCTCTCTGGCATTCCTTTAACATCTATTTTCCTTTCTAGTCTCTTCCTTGTGAAACCTCCTGGGATTTCCTCAAGCAGAATTGGCTCTCTCTGGTTCTGTGCTTGTTGGATTATAATATTGTATTGGGATGGCTGATTCATTTGTCTGTCTTGCTCACTAGTGTACAAATCCCCAAAAGATAGATACCAAGGCACAGTTAAGAAAGTAAGGGTCTGGAGTCTCACTCTACCTCTTACCAGTGGACAATCTAGAGCAGCGGTTTTCGACCTGTGGGTTGCGACCCACAGGAACTGTATTAAAGGGCCGCAGCATTAGGAAGGTTGAGTACCACTGGAGAGCGATTTACTAAACTGCTTTAGCCTTGGAAGCTGGAAAGGTTACATAAGGTGTCAAATGTAAAAGGCTTAATGGTTAGGTACCTAGCATGCAATAAATGTTCCAGTAACTAGTAGGTACAAGGCAAACACTTGCTGGTTTTGACAGTTTTATAGTATGTCAACTATCCTAATTTCTGGCCATGTTTATTTTATAAACAATTTATAATGAAAAAAATTTTGTTTTAGCAATAAGTGGTAATTTCTAATAAATTTAAAGATGTTTTGTTATTTATTAGTGAAAGCCATCACCATTTGTAGAAAGCCATCACTATTTTTAGTCATCTAATAGAGGGCACTTCATGGGCATATTTTTCAAATTTAAACTACAAACTCAGCATTCTGTTAGTATTATACTGTGAAAAATATGCTTTATTCCAAAAAGTCTGATGTGGCTTCATATACAGCTTTCTCCCAAGTTCTGAAAGCTCCTTCTAGAATACATAAAATTAATCCACACATGCTATTGGTGTCAAGCATTGAGATAATTTTCTATAGGAAGAAAGTGAAATGAAACTTCAAACAATAACAAAATAAGCAAACTTACTGAATGTGTTATATGCCAGGCCTATTTGAAAAATCTCATCTTAGCCTTTTGATTAACCTATTAGGTAAGTGGTACTTTTATCCCAATTTTACAGATGTAAAAACACTGCAACTTAGAGAGGAAAAGTTACTTCTTCCAGATATAGGGGGAGGCACACCAACAATCTATATCTTCCATTTTTCTGTGCCAAATGGCTCTATTAGACTGCTGCTCCCAAATACACAATTTACTTCATGGACCAGTGCAAGTTGTGGCTGTGGAATACTCACTAAACATAAAAACATTCATTTCTGAAACCAAAAAAATATACTGTTCTTGGAAGGAGAATACATCCTTACATAGAAACGTGATATAGACTTTCTTCCTATATGGAGGGCTTCCATTTTTCCATTATGGTTTTCCTCCTATGTGTATTTTAAAATGTGACAGCATTTTGCTTGAAGTGATATGACCACATGCTTTGACCATCTTCGATCCATAAAGGCAGCACAGCCAGCTTCAAGCCAAGTCTAAGGATCCTGGTTACCAAGGGTGTATAGGCCATGTTTTTTCTTTCAGAGGACATGCTTTACTTACTAACTGGACTTTGTCTTCTTTGGAGATGAAATGCTTAACAAATGGGACATTTTCTTCAGATAGAAGAAACTCTTGCCATGGAGACTTCTAACAAAAAACTGGACGTTCTGTTTCTCAAGCCTGGGGCAGCACCCAGGGCACTGGAGCTGCAACCCAGCACCTGGTTGCCTGCTTGCATCAGCAGCCTCCAACCCTGGCACAGGGATTGGGATTGCTCTGCTGGCAAACACCTCTAGGTTTCCTGCCGTTCTGCTTTCAGAGACCCTACACCACCACCACGCAGTTGCTTTACCCGTGGGGGAACCATCGCACCAGTAGTCTGCCAATGTCCTCTGTGGTGGAAAAAGAGTCATCCCAGTGGTCTCATTATAAAACATCCAACATCGTGCTGAACTTGGAAAACTGAAAACATTCCCACTTGGAGCTGGTACCAGACAAGGTGGCCGCTTGTCAACATCGTGCTGGAAGTCAGAGAAATCAGGGAAGAGAAGGAAATCAAGGATATCCAAATGGGGTAAAAAGAGGTCAAACTATCCCTCTTTGTTGATGCTATGATCTTGTACCTAGAAAACCCCAGAGATTCTGCCAAGAGACTCCTAGAGTTGATAAATAAATTCAGCAAAGTTTTAAGTTACAAAATCATTGCAACACAAATCAGTAGCCTTCATATACAACAATTGTCAAGCTGAAACCAAATTAAAGGCTCTATACCCGTTACAGTAGCAAAAAAAGAAAATAAAATACTTAGGAATATATTTAACTAAGGAAGTGAAAGACCTTTATAGGTAGAATTGTGAAATGTTGAAGAAGGAAATGGCAGAGGATGTAAACAGATGGGAAATATATATCATATCATGGATTTTGGCAGAATCAATATTATTAAAATGTCTATACACAAAGTGTTCTACAGATTCAATGCAATCCTTATTACTCTTTTGCCATCTGTCATAGATCTAGAAAAAATAGTTCTAGGCTTCATATAGAACTACAAAAGAGCCCAAATAACCAAAGCAACCTAAAGCAAAAGGAACAAATTGGGAGGCATCAATTTATCAGACTTTAAGCTGTACTATAAGGCTATAGTATCCAAACAGCATGGCACTGGCACAAAAACAGACACAGGCTAATGGATCAGAACAGAGAATCCAGATATAAAACCATCCTCACATTGCCATCTGATATTGATAAACAAAAACTTATACTGGGGCGAAGAATCCCTATTCAATAAAGGGTGCTAGGATAATTGGACAGCCATAGGCAGAAAACTGAAATAGGATTCACATCTCTTACCACTCACAAAAATGAACTCATAATGAGTAGTAAACTTAAATGTAAGACATGAAACTAAAGCATTTTAGAAGAAGTTGGAAAAACACTTATAGATATCATCTTAGGCAAAGAATTTACGAAGAAGACCCCCAAAGCAATCACAACAACAAAAATAGATAAATGGGACCTGATAAAATTAAAAAGTGTCTGCATAGGCAAAGAAATAATCATTAGAGTGATTAGACAACATACAGAATGAGAGAAACATTTGTATGCTATGCATTCCACAAACTTCCGGTAACCAGAATCTATAAAGAACTTGAGCAAATCAGAAGAAAGAGAATGAAACAACCCCACTAAAAAGTGGTCAAAAGACAGGAACAGAAACTTTTCTTTTTTTTTTAAATTTATTTTTGTAGAGTCAGAGTCTCACTTTATCACCCTCAGTAGAATGCCATGGCATCACACAATTCACAGCAACCTCCAACTCCTGGGCTTAGGAGATTCTCTTACCTCAGCCTCCCGAGTACCTGGGACTATAGGCACACACCAGAATGCCTGGCTATTTTTTATTGCAGTTTGACTGGGGCTGAACCCATACCCTTGGTATATGGGGCCGGCACCCTACCCACTGAGCCACAGGTGCCACCCAGGAACAGAAACTTTTCAAAAGAAGGTATACTAAAGGCCAACACGATATATGAAAAAATGCTCAACATCTCTAATATTCAGGGAAATTCAAATCAAAACCACAATAAGATATCAGTTAACTCCAGTAAGAGTGGCTTTTATCAAAAAGTCCCAAAACAACAAATGCTTGTATGGATGTAGAGAAACAGGAACACTGTATCTCATACACTGTTAGGTTGGTGGAACTGCAAACTAGTACAGTCTCTATGGAATGTAATTTAGAGGTGTCTCAAAGAACTGAAAGTAAACATACCATTCAATCCAGAAATCCCACTATTGGGTGTTTACCCAAAGGAGGAAAAAATACTTTATAAAAAAAGACACAGGCACTTGAACATTTATAGCAGCACAATTCACAATTGCCAAGATGCAGAAACAATCCAAGAAGATTAACAAAATGTGGTTTGTTTTTTATTCTTTTTTCTTTAAAATTAATATAGGGACACAAATTTTTAGGTTACATTTTTATCACTTCCAGAGTAAAGTTCCACTTGTAAAAGAGCCCCTCAACCAGGGGGCATGTTATACACTTTCACAATATGAATATTAGGGGAGATCCTTCCTCATGTCTTCCCTCTTACCAATTGTCCTCCTACCTCTCCCTCTCATCCCTTTCTACTCTCCTCTATTTGTGTTTTATTGTTCATTTAAGCATGTAATTGTTTGTATATTGGTTTCATATTAGTAAGAAGTACATTTGATGTTTATTTTTCCATTCTTGCAATACTCTACTAAGAAGAATGTGTTTCAGCTCTATCCAGGTAAATGTAGAAGATTTAAAGTCTCCATCTTTTTTAATGGCTGAATAGTATATGTATCCCATGGAATACTATTCAGCCATTAAAAAAGACATATACTGCATCTTAGTATACCATGGAGTGCTTAGTATACCATGGAATACTATTCAGCCATAGATAAAGAAACAGTGAACTTATTATACCTTTTATAACAACTTGGATGGAACTGGAGACTATTCTTCTAAGACAAGTGATACAAGAATGGAAAAACAAACACCACATATACTCACTCTTAAATTGGAACTAATCAATTAACATATATGTGTCCATGGAAATAACACTCATCAAATTCAAATAGGTGGGAGGGGCTAGGATGGGATGGGTAAATTCATACCTAATGTGTATAGTGATCATGGTCTGTGTTATCAGCACACTGACAACTTTTGACTCAAATGGTATAAAAGCAATTTATGTAACCAGACTGCTTGTACACCTGTAATATTCTGAGCTTTTAAAAATTGCATTTTAAACACATCCTACTCATTTCTGGGGAAAAAAAAGGATTTGACTCCAAAATCTTTTTTAAAAATTAATAAACCAAGTGATACGTGTGGCTCAAAGGAGTAGGGTGCGGGCCCCATGCTGGAGGTGGCAGGTTCAAACCCAGCCCCAGCCAAAAAAAAAAAGCCTGCAAAAAAAAAAATTAACAAATCAAGTGTTTCATTTTCAGGTTTGATGTGAGGCAGAATCTTTTATAAGGCTTTAAACACTTCATTAAAGTCAAGAGTGAAACAGGTAGATAAAAATATCACAGTATTCTTGAAGGATTAGATTTTATTTTATCCAAAAAATGAAGACACTGCTGTGGATACTAGGCTGAAAATGTGAGCTCTATTGAATTTTCGTTTTCTCATTGACACTTGACCTCAGTATTTACTTAATATTCATGCCCTTGAAACTATCCATGTTTGCCCAGCATTAGGTAACTTAGGGGACAGACAGCTCAGAGTTTCAGTTTTTCTTAGTTTCCTATCATCGTGAATAAATACTCTAAATGCTCTATATTTTCGAGTGAGTTTGTTTTTCCTTCCTTTTTTTTTTTTTTGTTATTTGCTTTCGGTGTTTATATGTGTGCATGTGTGTAATGCTTGTGAGTTTATTTATAATTTTCTACTCACTCAGAAATTTTTAGGTAGGCAGGTACATAACAGCTAAATAGCCTTCCAATGTATGCTTTTAAAATGACTTTTCATTTTTCGAAGTATCATTATTATACACCACAGGAAAAAAATAATCAAATTTATTGATTTGATTTATTGATGACTGTGTTTGAAGAGTGTTCTAGAGAAAGGCAATATTTTAAAATTATCTTTCTCTTTAAATTTGCTGAAATTTCATTTTATTATTTTAAATGTCATCAGTGAGAGATAACATAAATAAACTTCATATGAAAAGGGACTATATATAAGAAAAATACTTGTAATCTTGTAGATTTCCATTTATAATGCAACTCCTACAAATCAGTACTAAGATCACATATATCCTTGTGGAAAAAATGTTTGAATAATATTAACAGGAAAAAAAGTCACAAAATGACAGATAATTGTTTTGTTTTTTACTTCATAAACCTCTGTGTTTATTATTTTCTTTCCCTTATTTTTTTTCTTTTTGAGACAGAACCTCAAGCTGTCGCCCTGGGTAGGGTGTCGTGGCATTACAGCTCACAGCAACCTCCAATTCCTGGGCTCAAGCGAGTCTCCTGCCTCTGCCTCCCAAGTAGCTGGGACTACAGGCGCCCGCCACAACACCCGGCTATTTTTGTTTGGGTTGCAGCCGTCATTGTTGGT
>CAUYON010113595.1:0-18752 GCA_963573935.1 Arctocebus calabarensis
TTTGAGACAGAGCCTCAAGCTGTCACCCTGGATAGAGTGCTGTGGCATCACAGCTCACAGCAACCTCCAATTCCTGGGCTTAAGCGAGTCTCCTGCCTCTGCCTCCCAAGTAGCTGGGACTACAGGCACCCGCCACAATGCGTGGCCATTTTTTGGTTGCAGCTGTCATTGTTGTTTGGCGGGTCCGGGCTGGATTCAAACCCGCCAGCTCAGGTGTACGTGGCTGGCGCCTTAGCCCGTTTAGCCACAGGCGCTGAGCCAAGGATAGTTATCTTTTTAACGGAAATTTTAAACGCCTTTTTTTTTTGTAGAAACAGAGTCTCACTTTGTCACCCTCAATAGAGTGCTGTAGCATCACAGCTCACAGAAACCTCCAGCTCTTGGGCTTAGGCGATTCTCTTGCCTCAGCCTCCCGAGTAGCTGGGACTACAGGCGCCCACCACAACGCCCGCTATTTTTCTGTTTTGCAGTTCAGCAGAGGCTGGATTTGAACCCGCCACCTTCAGCTTATGGGGCCGGCACCCTACTCACTGAGCTACAGGAGCCGCCCTAAACGCCTTTTGTTATGGAAAATCTCCAGCATTTGTAAAAGTAGAGACAGAGTGCAAAGGATGCTGCGGAACTCACAGCCCCCAGCTCCAAAGTGTCAGCGTGGGGACCTCTGTGTCCCCACCCCCACTGAGCCATTCTGAAACCAGTCCCAGACATCTGGTCATTTCATTTGTGTAGACATCATGAGCAGCTGTAAAACAAAAGGACTCTTTAAAAAAACCTTAAGTGAAATAACTTTATCTTCCCCTGCTAAATTTTCTGAAGTTGTTTTTCTTTTCTTTTTCTTTCTTTTTTTTTTTTTTTACAGTTGGTTACAGTGAAATGAGATTTGCTAATGTTTTTTCTTTTCTTTCTTTTTTATTTTGCAGTTTTTGGCCAGGGGTGGGTTTGAACCCGCCACTCCGGCATATGGGGCCGGCACCCTACCTTTGAGCCACAGGCGCCACCCTAATTTCTTTTCTTTATGGTTTAGCTGTTTTGCTTTTTGGTCTAACTGAAGCAGTTCCGCCTTGCTCATATGGACATATGTGAAAGCGTTCTCCGACGTCTCCCTCCAGCAGTTTGCTTTCCCACCTGGGTTTCTAACGGCTGATAGGCTCCCTGGTGTGTGGCAGGCCGGCCCCACCGTGATGTTTTCTCCTGCAGGCAGCTCAGTGTTGCATCACTGCCCCTTTATAGGCCGCCCCCCCCACCAGCCCATGGACCCCTCCTGCACCCCGCGGTGATCTGACAGACCACACTATGTGACCGGGCTCTGCCTGCTTTGCGCCTGCCCCCAGCCGTGGGACCGGCAGGAGACTTTGCTTCTCTCTTTGCAAACGCCTCGCCTCCTGCGGTCACTCTGAGCTGCTGACCTTGCTTCTTAGTTCTCTGAGCAAACAGATGCAAAAAGGGAACATCCACAGTCTCTGCCCAACCTCTGCCACCACCTGTGTTTGTGTGCACACCCCCTCCCTTTCCTCTCGGTGCCCTGGAAGACCTGTCCCTGCTTCTCCCCTCCCCATGTCCTGCTGCAGTTCCCTCTCTGGTGACGTTGATTTTGCTGTGTTCTGTTTTCCCTGTACGGTATCATTCTTATGCATATACAAATATGCTGAAATTTCCTCCATTAAAAAAAAGTCTTTGGGCTCGGCGCCTATGGCTCAACGGGCTAAGGTGCCAGCCACGTACACCTGAGCTGGCGGGTTCGAATCCAGCCCGGGCCCGCCAAACAACAATGGCGGCTGCAACCAAAAAAATGGCCGGGCGATGTGGCGGGTGCCTGCAGTGGCAGGAGACTCGCTTGAGCCCAGGAGTTGCAGGTTGCAGTGAGCTGTGATGCCAAAGCACTCTATCCAGGGTGACAGCTTGAGGCTCTGTCTCCAAAAAAAAAAAAAAAAAAGTCTTTGGCTCGGTGCCCGTGGCACCAGCCACATACACCACAGTTGACCAGTTTGAACCCAGCCCAGGCCAGCAGAAACAACAATGACGACTGCAACAAAAAATAGCCGGGCATTGTGGTGGGCACGTATAGTCCCAGCTACTTGGGAGGCTGAGGCAAGAGAATCGCTTAAGCCCAAAAGTTGGAGGTTGCTGTGAGCTGTGACAGGACAGTACTCTACTGAGGGCGACATAGTGAGACTGTCTTAAAAAAAAAAAAAAAGTCTTTTCATTGTATCTTCTCTACATCTTTTGCCCCATTGTTTCACTCCTTTTTCTGGCAAAAGTCTTCAAGGAGTTTTCTGTGTCACTGTCTCCAGTTCTCTCCTCTCCTTCCTTAGGCTCACTGTGCTGGCACTGTTACCCAGGCCCTCCTCCCAGCTGCCCAGTGGAGGTCACAGGGACCTTGCTCAGACTCCACTGCTCATGGTTGGCTCCTTCTCACCTTCCTGAAGTCTTGCTGTTGAAGGACCCCAGGGCCCAGTCTTCTGTATACGTCATTTCTTTATCCACCAACATTCCCTGAGAGATGTCATTCAGTTGCAAGGTTTTAAATGTGGAAAGACGAGATTCTTAGCTGTGTTCTGTAAGGTCACCACAAACACTCAGAGAGTAGGCACTGGATCATTGCTCCTGGGAATAATACAGGATTAGGAACCTGCGAGCGAGCATCTGGTCATGACCTTTCTCTCAGTTGACCAATATATAATGTTTGCCTTATGTGTGTTTTTGTTAAAGACCCCTTTACCAAAAATGTTATGTATGTATGTATTTTTGAGTCTCACTCTGTCACCCTGGGTAAGAGTGCCATGTTGTCATAAGCTCACAGAAACTATCCTCCTGCTTCGGCCTCCTGAGTGGCTCAGACTACAGGTGTCTACCACCACGCCGGCTAGTTTTTCTCTTGGTAGAGATGGGGTCTAGCTCTTGCTCAGTCTGGTCTGGAACTCCGGAGTTCAAGGGATTCTCTCACCTCAGCCTCCCGGAGTGCTAGGATTACAGGTGCGCTCCACCATGAATGAACCCCCAAAAGGTATTTATTTAATATGTACCATTGGTTGACTGGCATTGAACTTCCATTAGTAGCACCATAATTGGTACCCAAGCAAAGCACGTGTAACATGTGTCTAACGTGTGCTTTCTCTGTGAGGTACCTCCAGGTACTATGCGGGGGGGCCATCTTAAACAGGGAAATCACCAAGAAAAAAAAAAAGGCAGAAAAATGCAAAAATTGTGGCGCTAAGATCATGAAAAGGACATTTGTTTAAAGTGTGAGAGGTGAAATGAGCTGTAGTCTGTTTGAGAGGCTGTAACAAAAGATCACAGACTCCATGGCTTCGAAGCACACACCTGGAGGCTGGGAAGTCCAGGGTCAGAGCACTGGTAGGTCCGGTGTCTGTGGAGGGCCTGTTTTTTGGTTTGCAGGCAGTCGTCATCTTGTTGTGTCTTCATGTGGTGGAAGGAAGGCAAATTAGCTCTCTAGTTTCTTCTTTTTTGAGACAATGTCTTACTTTGTTAGGTGGGCTCAGCCCAGAGTGCAGTGGTATCATCATAGCTTACTGCAGCCTCAGACTGCTAGGCTCAGTCAATGCTCCTGCCTCAGCTTCTCCAATAGCTGAGACTACAGGCATGTGTCACCAGGCCTGCTTAATTTTTTAATTTTTGTAGAGACGAGGTATCACTATCTTGCTCTTGAACTCCTGACTTAAAGCAATCCTCTTGTCTCAGCCTTCCAAAATTCTAGGATTGCAGGCATGAGCTACCATGCTTGGCCTGGTCTTTTTTATTCTTAATACTAAAAAGTAAATTTTCTGTAATGGTCTTACCATCTATTGTTAACATTGTTTCTGTCTAACAAATGAGTGGCATGTGACACACCTCTTGGGAGTGGGACACAATTATAAGAAGGACTCTATCTAAAAAACACAAGCATTGTAACCTAATTCTTTGTATCCTCAAATTAACCTGAAATAATAAAAAAAAGTTTTTTAAAAAGAAATGATGTTTGCTGTAGGGATTTAATATACCCTTTGTTCAGTTGAAAAAGAGTTTTCTTTTCTTTCTTTTTTTTTAAACCATGAATGGCTGTTGTTTTTGTTTACTAAGGCTGCCAAAACAAAACACCAAGATCTGGGTGGCTTAAACGACAGAAATTTGTTTTCTCACAGTTTTTGGAGGCTAACAGCTCAAGATCACAGTTCCAGCCAACTCAGTTTTCCCTAAAGGGCCCTCTTTCTGGCTTGTAGAGGGTTACCTTCACACTCTGTCCTCACCTGGGCCTTTCTTTGGGGTATGTACATGTAGGGGAGAGAGTGAGGGAAGAACCACCTAGTGTCTCTTACTGGGACCCTGGAGCTATAGGATCAGGGCTCCACCCTTACGACCTCTCTTAACCTTGATTACCTCTGAAGGCCCTGTCTCCAAATACAGTCACACTGGGGGTTTGTGCGTCAACATATGAATTATGGGGCACGCAAATATTCAACCATAACAGCTGTTGAATTTTATCTTTTTTTTTTTTTTTTTGAGACAGAGCCTCAAGCTATTTCCCTGGGTAGAGTGCTGTAGCATCACAGCTCACAGCAACCTCCAATTCCTGGGCTCAAGAGAGTCTCTTACCTCCGCCTCCCAAGTAGCTAGGACTACAGGCGCCCACCACAACCCCTGGCCATTTTTTGGTTGCAGCTGTCATTGTTGTTTGGCAGGCCCGGGCTGGATTCGAACCTGCCAGCTCAGGTGTACGTGGCTGGCGCCTTAGCCCATTGAGCCACAGATGCCGAGCCACAGCTGTTGAATTTTATCAAATGCTTTTTCTCTGTATCTATTGTGATGATAACATGGATTCACATTTTAAATTTGTCAGTGTCCTGGATCACATCATAGAACATCTAATAATGGCAAAACATTCCACATTCCTGATATGGTCAGGATATATACATCTAAAAATATATTGCACATTTAGTGTGTTAATATTTCATTGAAGACTTTTGTTTCTAAATTTATAAGTAAGGGAGTCATTCGATTTTTCATTCTCATCTTGTCCTTGTGCAGTGTTTGTATACAAGACAAAATTCTATACAAGCCAGATTCTGTGTGTTTCAAGTTAACATTTAATACTGCTTCCCCCCCTTTTTGGATTGATGAATATTTCTGATCAGGTCCCCCACCCCAACTTTCTATTATGAAAAGTTTTCAAGTAGAGAGAAAAGGAAAGAATAGTACAGAAACACTTATATGCCAATCATCTGGATTCAATAATTGTTGGCAACTTGCCGTATTGCTTTATGTCTCTGTATATACATTGCATGTATGTGTATTGTATGAAACATTTGAGGGCAAATTGCATATGTTGTGATGCTTCATCCCCCAGCATTTGAGCAGAAATCTAACATCAGGCGCATTCTCCACTATTATTACACCTTAATCATGCCCTATAAAGTTATTAATAACTTACTCTTCAGCTATCTGTCAGCTGTCTCCTCTAGCTGTTCTCACTTTTGAACTAGGATCTAGTTAAGGTTCACCTGGTGCAATTGGGTTTAATTTTTTTTAGTTTCTTTTAACCTAGAGTTGTCTCACTGCCTTCTTTCTTTTATATTGGTTTTTAATTAATTAATTAATTAATTTATTTATTGAGACAGAGCCTCAAGCTATCGCCCTGGGTAGAGTGCCGTGTCATCACAGCTCACAGCAACTTCCAGCTCTTGGGCTTAGGTGATTCTCTTGCCTTGGCCTCCTGAGTAGCTGGAACTACAGGCCCCCACCACAATGCTCAACCATTTTTTGTTGCAGTTTGGTCTGGTGCCAGGTTCGAACCTGCCACCCTTGGTACGTGGGGCCGGCGCCCTTCTCATTGAGCTATAGGCGCTGCCCTATATTGATTTTTAAATTTAGATACATAATATAGTTGGGAAACATTCCCTCTCTTTTCTCTTCTACCAAGTTGTTAGTTTTGTTGGTTTTCACTTTATTAGCATAAAGTTGTTATTTGAACTAATTTCTTATGATTTTTAAAAAGAAGATCTTTAAATAATGTCGCCTTTTCATTCCAGACACTGTTTCGTTGTCGTGTGTGTTTAATGCTTTTTCCGTTCTATTGATCAGTTTTTCTGGAGATGTGCTTATTTTATAACTCTTAAAGGAAGCAGATTTTAATCTTTTGGATTTTCTCTATTATTTTCTTTTCTTGTCTCCCTCCAATCCTTTCTTCCTTCCTTCTTTTTCTTTCTTTCTCTCTTTCTCCCTTCCTGTCCCTTCTGGTCCCTTCCCTTCTTTCTAGAGTCGTGCTCTGTAGCTTTGGGTAGAATACAGTGGCATGATCATAGCTTACTGCAACTCAGACTCCTGGGTTCAAGCCATCCTCCTGCCTCAGCCTCTGGAGTAGCTGGTACAAAAGGCATGTGCTACCAAACCCAGCTAAGTTTTGTATTTTTTGTAGAGATGAGGGGTCTCACTCTTTCTCAGGATGCTGGCAAACTTGTGGTCTCAAGTTATCCTCCTGCCTCAGCCTCCCAAAATGCTAGGATTGCTGGTGTAAGTCACTGTGCCCTGATGTAATTTTTCCTACTTTTATGTGATCAGGCTGGTCTCGAACTCCTGGCCTCAAGTGATCTTCCTGTCTTGGCTTCTCAAACTGCTAGAGTTACAGTTTTTTTCTGTAATCTTGGTTTTATTTTACCTACCGTTTTTATTTTATTTTATTTTTTTGTAGAGACAGAGTCTCTCTTTATCACCCTTGGTAGAGTGCCATGGTGTCACACAGCTCACAGCAACCTCCAACTCCTGGGCTTAGGCGATTCTCTTGCCTCAGCCTCCCAAGTAGCTGGGACTATAGGCACCTGCCACAATGCCCAGCTATTTTTTTGTTGTAGTTTGGCCAGGGCTGGGTTTGAACCCGCCACTCTCGGTGTATGGGGCTGTCGCCTTACTCACTGAGCCACAGGCACTACCCTTGCCTACTGTTTATAATCTTTAGATTTGCTCCATTCAGAATGTAACGTGTGTTTCTCTTTTCATAGCCTGACTTAAACATCTCTGATGGCTAACGAAGCTTACCCTTGTCCGTGTGACATTGGCCATAGACTAGAGTATGGAGGGATGGGCCATGAACTTCAAGTCGAGCACATCAAGGCTTATGTCACCAAGTCCTCTGTTGCTGCAGGCAAAGCTGTGATTGTCATTCAAGATATATTTGGCTGGCAGTTGCCTAATACCAGGTATATGGCTGACATGATCGCAGGAAATGGATACACGTATGTATAAAATTCTGTTCTTCTGTTTAAACTGATGTACATTTCTGTGGTTTATTTTGTTCCCTTTAAAAAAAAAAAAACCAACTTAAGAGCAGAGAGAGGGAAAGAGTGAGGGGGTGGGGTCTTGAGTGTGCCACACCTTTTGGGGGCAAAACACGATTGTAAGAGGGACTTTACCTAACAAATGCAATCAGTGTAACTGTTGGGGACCCTCAATGAATCCCCAACAATTAAAAAACCAAACCAAACAAAAAAAAAACCAACCTGACTATACAGTTGTATAGTAGTATTCTGATTTACATTATCTACTTCCTTATCCAGGTATGGGGAAGGTAAATGGGAAATGTATGAAATTAAACACCCACCTGGGGGAAGCCAACAGTTCCAACCCAACCTGGGCTTTGTATTCTCCTGGGAGCATCTGGCTCTGTAGGTTTGTTAGACGCTGACAGTTCTCTCCCCCGTGGGGCGCTCGTTGGACACTGGACACCTAGGGCAGAGCTTGCCAACTCTACAGTAGCCCCACTACTTGGCCCCTAAAGAGTGTCAGCCTCCTTGCATATTTCGCAGGCCCACTTGGACAGCAAGATGTTCCTGGTCCTGACAGGTGCCATCATGGCCCTATCTGAATTAGACTGGGGTCCAGAAATTGCACAGTGAGACCTTGCTTGTCTTCCAGAGTTTGCTTCTTTGTCCGACCAAGTACCATGGCCACGTTTGGTGAGGGCTGACTCCTTTTTGCTTCTCATTTGCTCCTAGTGTTGGTAGAAGCTCCAGCCAAGCAGAGAGGAGGGTAGAAAGTGTAACATCCAGCAGGCCCTGAGCCTGGTGCACCACCTGAATTTCCTTTGTTTTCTCAAAAAGAGAAGATGAAATTCCAAGGGTGTGCTTACCTTGTTTTCTGGGAAGAGAAACTGGTTTAAAGGAATCACATGCACTGGGTGTGACATGTACTTATTGTTGAGTGAAGAGATGACTCTCAGTGTTCCCCTTTTTCATGTCCTTGGATTCTGTCTTGCAGATGAGGCAACTGAGCTTCTTAGGGGCAAGGCCAATAATTAAAAAATAGCCAGTTGGGGCAGGCGCGGTGGCTCACACCTGTAACCTTGGTACTCTGGAGGCTAAGGTGGGTGGATTGCCTGAGCTCAGGAGTTTAGGACCAGCCTGAGCAAGAGTGAGATCCTGGGCTTGGCGCCTGTGGTTCAGCGGGCTGAGCTGGCGGGTTCGAATCCAGTCTGGGCCCGCCAAACAAGGATGGCTGCAACCAAAAAATGGCCGGGCATTGTGGCAGGCGCCTGTAGTACCAGCTACTTGGGAGGCAGAGGCAGGAGACTTGCTTGAGCCCAGGAATTGGAGGTTGCTGTGAGCTGTGATGTCACAGCACTCTATCCACAGTGACAGCTTGAGGCTCTGTCTCAAAAAAAAAAAAAAGAATGAGATCCCGTTATTACTAAAAATATAAAAACTAGCTAGGCATCATGGTAGGTACCTGTAGTTCCAGCCACTTGAGTGGCTGAGGCAAGAGGATTGCTTGAGCCCAAGAATTTGAGGTTGCAATATACCATGTCACTCTTCCGAGGGCGACAGCGTGAGACTCTCTCTCAAAAAAATAAAAATAAAAATAAATAACCAACACCTAGGGCAGACCTTGCCAGCTTTGCAGTAGCCCCACTACTTGGCCCTGGCTTGGCTAGACCCTGTGCTAAGAGCCCTTCCACGGTCACTGACCTTAAATCTCCCAATATTCTCCCGAGGGAGGAACTGCTTTGGGTCTCTATTTGCAGATTGGGAAACCAGAAGATGGAGGTTCACAGCTGCTCCAGTCTCCTGATGCAACCAGAAAACTGAATGGGAATTTGGTTTCTGTTGTTTTATGGTGGGTCCTTAGTGGGAGTCAGAACGTAGAAGTTGAGTAGACACCTGTGATTTACAAAGTGCCTTTACCTTTAGACAGCTGACTTTGCCATCAGGAGAGTCTGGCTCATTGTCAGGTCAGGAAAATGAGGATAAAAGTGGTTAAATGATGTGTTAAGGGCACACGGCAGTTGTAGGGCTACTGAGCTTCGAACTTGGAGTTTCTGTCCCAGGTTTCAGTCTGTCCACCCCTCCAGGAGTTGCGCTCCTCCACCCAGGCAGCAACCCTTTATTTTAAGAAACAGGACTCTGTCCGGGGCAAGGTTGGCCCATCCCTCTGTGTTGACTTGTGTAGAAGAAGGACACAGACTTGACAAAGCTTGTGTTCTGTCGGCCTCTTTTAGAAGCTGCTTTAGACTATCCCCTCTGGGCAGGAAATTGTGCCCTGTTGGCATCTTGCATGGAGGCTGGTGAAAATTGCTTGGTTATAGTGACTGGACACACTCACCAGGTGTGTACTTTGGCCTGAGGCTCCTGTGAAAGGCCAGGAAGCTCCCAGGCTGGCTGAGAGGGCCAACTCCTCTGGGCAGCAGGGGCCTTCAGAGCCACCCTCCCCAGTCCCAGGTGCCCAGGTGGGCCCTCATCCTGTGCCAGCATATCCAGTGGGGACAGTGTCCTAACGGACGGCCTTGCCATTGCCCAGGGCTAGGTTACCAGCTGGCTGCCAGGGGCTGAGCACCTGTGGTTGTAAACCCCACAACAGCCTGGTGCCTGGTGGCCTCTTTGCTGCAATCAAAATTGGCCTTCATGCCCAACTGCTTTTCCTTTCCGCTGAGCTAGAATCACTAATTTAGCAAGTTTCTTAATCAATGTAAGCAAATGAATGAGTCCATACCATTCTGAAACTAAGCTCGGTCAACATCCATATTTTACAGAACCATCGTTCCAGACTTCTTTGTAGGGCAGGAGCCGTGGGACCCCTCTGCCGACTGGTCCACCTTCCCCGAGTGGTTGAAAACAAGGAACGCCCGGAAGATCGATAAGTAAGTTACCGTCAGATACGGCCATGTGAGTGGTGTGACCCGGAGAGGAGAGCCGCCTGCACCCCTGTCCACACCCTGAGGGTAGGATACCTCAGGGCTGCAGTTTGGACAAAGGTTCCAAAGCTCAAGAGGAGGGTCCAGTGCGCTCTCCTGCCACCCCTGCAAGCTGTGTCCCTGTTGTGCAGGGGAACCAACCTGAGGTCACAGCTATGCTGATTAACCCTTCAGCCCTTTCTTCCCCTCTTTCCCTGCCTTCCTGGCTGCAGGACCAGTTGAGAAGAGCAGAAAAAAGAAACTAAATCAAATTCTAGCAACATTACTGCTAAGCTGTTCAGGAACCATGGCTATTCCCACCCCTAGCCTAGACCCAAACCCAATGCAACCCTAGGGGGAGACCTGCTGGACCAGCATTGCTCTTGTGGGGATCCAAGGACTGCTAGGGGAGAAGGGTGGAGGGAAGGAGTCCCCTGGCTGTAGCCTTTGATTGCATTGTCCTGCCCAGTCTAGAAGGACCAGGGCTGCCATCGCCAGTCAGATCCCCTTCCTTCTGTCTGGAGGTCTAAGCACAGAGGAAGAAAGAGGCCAGGAATGTTCTCTTAGGACAAGTTCTTTCTGCACGCAAAAGCCTAAGCCCAGGGAAGAAGGGTTCCCCCAACACTGGGTGCTGTGGCCGTTTCTTCCTGAGTCTTCTCTCCATCCCCTGACTTTCTTCCACTGTGCACATGAACCCCAGGATTGATCAGCATTGGCCTTCTGTTTGATAAGCTTCCCCCAAGCCCAGGCCAGGGGGACTGCTAATTATGCGGCCTCCCATCTGTGCTGGAACTCTCTGCTGCTTTCTATGGTAAGAGTGCCCTGAACTTCCCAGCTCTCTGGGCCAATGCTGGGGCAGCTGGCCTCCCTCTCTTGGTCTGGTGGACCCTGGGCAGCTTCTCTGCCCTCATCCTGCGTCAGCTCTGCAGGGGCCTCTGGTGTCATCAGCTCCACCTTGTTCCAATCCCCCATTCACTGGAGGCCCAGAGTCTTCCCTGTTTTGACCGCCTCTTTCTAGGGGCTGATACAGAATAGCCGTGCCTTGTGACTCAGGCCTGCGTCCCCTTAGGGGAGAGGCTGTCAGCCTGGCTGAGTACCCAGGACTGTGAGGGCATTGGAAAGTATTAGCCTCAGTGGTACAAGTAGGAGACCAGGGCTAGATGCCGTAGCACCGCTCCTGCCTGGTGAAACCCTGACCGTAGAACAGGTGAGACCAGACGTGAGGCGCCACCAGCTTTGCCGTGGGGAAGGAAGGACCTATTTCCCCTGCTGGGAGAGCTGCCTGCAGAGCTGGGAAGCTGCCCCTAGGATGCCTGCCGCCTCGCCTACGTCTGTCCCATCTGGGGAGTCTTCATCTAGTGAGTGGTCACTGTTGGCGTGTGAAGGCCCAGCTCACTCGCCGCTAACTGAGGTGACCTCGAGGCCTGTGGTAGTTCCCCTGTGGCACTGTGGCCGAAGCACAGCCCCATGTCTTTGCCAGCCCTGCTCTCCCTGCCCAGATTGGACCCTAGCAGGGCCCTGAGGAAGCCTCTTGCAAGCCATTCTCCAAGTCTACATTGGCTTCCCAGGGACCTAGCCTGCCACCCCCTAAAAAACAAAGCAAGACATTAAAAGTACATTGATTGAAAACCAGTTGAAAACCAATTTGATTGTTTTCAACAAATTGACAACCAATTTGATTGTTTTTTCCAAAATAAAGCTTCAGGCTCAGTGTCTGTGGCTCAATGAGCTAAGGTGCCAGTGACATACACCTGAGCTGGCGGGTTCGAATCCAGCCCGGGCCCACCAAGCAACAATGATGGCTGCAAACAAGAAATGCCCGGGCGTTGTGGCAGGCACCTGTAGTCCCAGCTACTTGGGAGGCGGAGGCAGGAGACTCGCTTGAGCCCAGGAATTGGAGGTTGCTGTGAGCTGTGATGCCACTGCACTCTCTCCAGGGTGACAGCTTGAGGCTCTGTCTCAAAAAAAACCCAAAAACACAATAAAGCCTCAACTGCATTGCCACCCCCCCCCCAACAGACACACAAAAGTATGTTGGGAGAGGAAACACAGGAGAACTAGAAAGATGGAGGCATTGAAAACACCAAGTTCAGCTTTGCCTGTGTGGGTGGCGTAGGCAGGGAGAATGGTCAGGACATTTTGCCATTTTCTGAGAACAAGCTTGCTAGGTCTCCCCTTTATCTGTGGGCACAGATCAGAGTGCCTGGTGCAGGTGGGCATCAGAGCACCCTGTGAGACTCTTCCACAGGGGAAAAGGAAAGCCACAAAGTTAATTTCTTAAATTAACATGTTAACTGCTTTGTGAGTTGTGTTAACTCACTCTAGTTTTGAGCCCAAGACTTGGTGAGGGTGTGGCACCTGTGCTCATCGTTTTTGCTGTCAATCAGCTTGTCTCCCCCAACTCCTATCCCCTGCTCCAGCTACCTGCCCAGCGCCACGGGTGCTGGCCTGTGTTCTCTGATTACCATGACTCTGAATTGCACATTTTGCCTTGATGGCTATTTGAACAAAACTGATATGGTCGTGTGTGACGAGGTGTCATTGTTGCACATACTTAGGGATATGATTCAGAGGTCGTCCTCCAGGACCACCCAAGATCCATTCCAAATGCAAGTAACTACTAATACTGATTTTTCATTAAATTAGAAAGGATTATTTTGTTTTTGAAATTTTTATTCTATTTTCATAATAAAATACCATGACCCCAAGGAGAAAAATTTTTTCTAGTGTAGGAGTCAGTGTGTTAAAATGAGGCATAGAATGGAAACAACTTTGAAAACAGAATCCTGGTATCATATCTGGTCAGGTGTCTTCTCTTTGCAAGGACAGAAAAGCCATCCTGAACGCTTACCGCCTAGGGGGTCAAGAGATGTATTGGTTTATAGAACTGAAAGCTTTTTGGCTTTAAGCAGTTTGGTGCATAGCTTAAAAATATCCCCAGGAGTCATCCCCTCAGCATCTCTCAGCTCTATTTCCTGTACGCTGACTCCATTCTCAGCTCTTGCTTCTTGGTGGCAAAGTGGGTGGAGTAACTCCAGCCTTCCCTTGGCCCCTCTCCCAGCATCTCAGCAAGTCTTACTTTGTCCCCTTATTTTTAATTGGGTCAGAACTCTATCCTTGAACCAATCATTGTGTCTAGGAGATTGCTGTGCTTTCATTGGCCAGGCCTGAGCCATGTACTTTACTCAACTGAGGAACTGAGGCCAGAGCCACCTAACTATGCGGACTGAGCATGGGGAAAGGCTGTTCATCCAAAGCTGAATCTTGGTGTTCCCAGAAAAGCAAGGAACAGATCGGAAGCAACAAAAGGAGCACAGTATTCACTTAATCAAAAGATTTTTATGGAAATTCCTTCTTATTCTCCCCATCAGTTAAGGCAGTTATTCCGAAGATCAAAGCATTCAAGAAAAATTTTAAAACAAAAAAGGTTTAAAACTATTATTTGTTACATTTTATTTCACAGGATTACTTAAATACTGCACTTATAACATGAAAATAATGGCTTGCACATGGTGGTATAATTCATGTTTAAACGGATTCACAATTATGTCTAAAGGAAAAAGTAGGTGCTATAGAATTGCTTTGTATTTACATTTTTAAAATTGCAAACATACAGAATTTCTTCTCTGTAAGATTAAACAGAACTTTCTGGGCTGACCTTGCAGCCCTCCTTCCACTTTAGTACACTGCTCCTAGTTGAAAATGCGGTCTGAATTCCAGACAATCAATTTGCAGATGGCCTGTTTGCCAGAGGGCTACTGTTCTTGGTGCCTGGTGTTCTCAAGGCTTAAATAGTCCTGGTGGTTTTCCAAATTTTGCTCCAGTCTTTAGGGCCGGAGATGAGCGACGCAGATTTGGGAGTTACGGGGAGAGAATGATTGAGTGCAGACAGAGTAGTCGGGTACTGGTTACAGTCATGGCTGGTGCCTGCCAGAGGACAGAGGACCCCAGGGCGCGCAGCAGGGACCAGATTTAGGACTGAGGTCTTCGGAGCCATGCTGTGGTCTCTAGCTTTTGTCCTGAAGAAAGCTGGTCAGATCTGTGTTTTGGAAACAGCATCACGTGCCTGCAGCTGTTGGGCAGTTGGAGCAGGGCTGGGTTTGGCACGAGACCTGCTGGGGTGATGCATTGATTGGGCAGGAGGTAGTGAGGGTGGAGCTCCAAAAGTAAGACCCTTTGACAACTTCAGAGTAATGATTGTGATATAGCCCTGTTATCAGCACAGGCTCTGTGGGGTTCACAAAATAACCCTTGATTCTTAAATACCTTTTCTTTTTCTTCTAGAGAGGTTGAGGCTGTCTTGAGGTATCTGAAAAAACAGTGTCAAGCACAGAAAATTGGCATCGTGGGATTCTGCTGGGGTGGAACTGCTGTTCATCATTTGATGATGAAATACTCCGAGTTCAGGGCCGGGGTCTCCATTTATGGTATATCTGCTTTGTGCATTCTTTACACAATGAAAAGGAGAAATGGTTGAGTGGCAGATTACTACCACAAATCTCTTCCACCCAGTGCTACACAAAACAATAGTGCATAGAGGATCCACCTTAAGGAAACTGGCTTTAGAATCTGAAAATAGAGGTAGAAATTTGCAGTGTAGTTAACTAGCGGATGTCATTGAGCATGAGATCTGGGTCCCAGCAGTACAGATTTGGGGAAAGTCACTTACCCTGAGTGTTCCATCTCTTCAGCTATGATGAAGGGGATGGCATTACTTTCTATGATGATGAATAACAACATTTTTATGGGCAACACCTGTGAAAGCATTTTTCTGATATACAAAATGCTTTTAACTAAACACAAACACAAACACACACTAAAGACAGAAAGAAAAGGAAAACCCACTTTAGCAGCCAAAGTTTTTTTTTTTTGCAGTTTTGGCCAGGGCCGAATTTGAACCCACCACCCTCGGTATATGGGGCCGGCACCTTACTGACTGAGCCACAGGTGCTGCCCAGGAAAACCCACTTTATTTATTTATTTATTTATTTAGAGACAGAGCCTCAAGCTGTCACCCTCGGTAGAGTGCTGTGGCATCACAGCTCACAGCAACCTCCAATTCCTGGGCTGAAGCAAGTCTCCTGTCTCCGCCTCCCAAGTAGCTGGGACTACAGGTGCCCGCCACAATGCCCCGGCCATTTTTTGTTTGCATCCGTCATTGTTGTTTGGTGGGCTGGGGTGGATTCGAACCCGCCAATTCGGGTGTATGTGGCTGCCACCTTAGCCCGCTGAGCCACAGGCGCCCAGCTGGAAAACCCACTTTAAAATGTAAATGGCAACTTATACATTTTAGGCAGAGCAAACCAAAGATATCATTAGCAATGAAATGACATTATATCTCCCCAACAATAAAAAAAGAACATTGTATCTGTGTATAGAAATTGCATGCTAAGTTTAGGATATGAAGCATTCAGACCCTTAAAAATGCACAAAAAGGCACACAGGGCGGTGCCTGTGGTTGATCGAGTAGGGTGTAGGCCCCATATACTGAAGGTGGTGGGTTCAAACCCGGCCTCGGCCGAACTGCAAAACAGAAAAATAGCCGGGTGTTGTGGCGGGTACCTGTAGTCCCAGCTACTCGGGAGGCTGAGGCAGGAGAATTGCCTAAGCCCAGGAGATGGAGGTTGCTGTGAGCTGTGTGACGCCATGGCACTCTACCCAGGGCTATAAAGTGAGACTCTGTCTCTACAAAAAAAAAAAAAAGGCACACAATATTTTGCCACCTTTTATAATAAATACAGATGCTCCTTTTATAATAAAGACAGAATGTAAGTTGAAAATATCATAAATGGAATGCATTGAATACCCTTAAACTTCTGAACTATCATAGTTTAGCATGACCTACTCTGGATGTGCTCAGAACAATTACACACCAACCTAAAGTGAGGCAAAACCATCTAATGCAAAACCTATTTTACAATAAAAGTGTTGAATATCTTACATAATTTATCAAATACTGTGCTGAAAGTGAAAAACAGAATGGTCTATGGGTACTGGAAATAATGGTTTCTAATGAATGCATATAGCTTTTGCACCATCATAAAGTCGAAAATTTTTAGGTTGGGACCATCTGTAGTATGTCGTAAGTATGATGGTTCTTTTTTTTTTTTTTAAATCATAGCTGTGTACATTAATGCAATTATGGGGTACAATGTGCTGGTTTTATATGATGGTTCTTACTTGGCTTAATGGTTCTGCACTGTGTAGTATTTTTATCTACTTTTACAAGCTTTTTAAAAACACTTTGAATATTGACTTACACAGACGAACGTACAACCCAGTAAGTGACCTGTCTGGTTGTGGTGTAGAAGCATTGAGACCATAAAGAACAGAAAAGAACATGAATTCTGGGAGTGCCCGGTTGCCTCCGGAACAATGGGGCTGACAGTCAGAAGCCCCTCCAGTCAGCGCCTTTGTGCGAGCGAATTGGCAAAAGGAGCTCGGGAGCGGACGCCTCCCCGGCGCCACCTTCTGGCCGCTGCTGTGCAGTACGTGAGCTGCGGCCCCGGCAGAACTCTGGCCACGGGGGCCATTGGAGCCAGGTGCAGCCACGTAGTGGCTTTGCCTGAGATGGGAAGGGAACGTGGACATCTTTTCCGTGGCTCTGTCTCCCCTAAAGAGGGGTTACTTTTTCTGTGCTGCCGGCAGAAGTGGAAAAGTCACCACAGTTATTTTTTTCTACCTGTTCGTGTATTTTAGAATGTAACTTATTGGAAAACTTCCTCTTATTTTCCCATAGAAGTGAGCACACTCGAAGGTTGTTTCCAGACATCCTGGGTCAGGAAGAGCATAGAAGCCTAAAATCTTCTAATTTCAGACCGATTTTAGGCTTTACATTTTCAGGCACGTGGTCTTGTCTGAGCATGCGCACCTGTTCAAATGACGGCTCCTTAACAAATGAAGCCAGCCAGTGCACTGAAGCGGTAACCTGGGTGACCCTGTAGACACCAGAAACTTGTAGAATGAGTTTGAAAACAACCTCTTTGTAAATGACGGCACATCCCAAGAGGGGCATTTCTCTCTGGCTGCTCATGTGTGCTCAGACACCATGCAACCCACAGGGTCTAATTCCATTATTTAATGGCCTGAGTCTTAGGGAATGGGGTGGATAGGAAAATCTCGGTAAATTTCTCTTTCACAATAATCCCACTTACGAGAAACTGTTAAAAAAAAAAGCTCCCAAGAGACATATTTTACTTTAAAAGCACATGCATGTAATTTTCTGAGGCACGAGTATGGAAACCGCACTCTCATGCCCCTGTCCTCAATTTTCAGGGATCGTCAAGGATTCTGAAGACATTTATAGTTTAAAGAACCCCACATTGTTCATTTTTGCTGAAAATGATGTTGTGATTCCGCTTGAGCAAGTAAGTTGGCATCTTTTCTGATACATTTAATAGTGTGTTTTGACATTAAAAGCAAGTGGGGTGGGGGAGAAGTCCTAAAGTTTTCATTTCTTGCTCCAAACATTTTCCAATATTAACATTTTAAAGATGAGTTTGGCCAAGCAGCTGAGGTGGCTTGTGCCAGTAATCCAAGGACTTTGGGTGGCTGAGGCAGGAGGATAGATTTGAGGCCAGGAGTTCAAGACCATCCAGGACCATGTAATGGTAACCCTGTCTCCATAAAAAATAAGAAAAAATTATATGGGCTGGGGGAGCTACTTGGGAGGCTGATGTGGGAGGATCTCTTGAGGCCAGGAGGATGAGGCTACAGTGAGTTATGAAGACACTGCTGCACTCCAGCCTGGATGACAGAGCAAGAGTGTTTATTAAAAAATAAAGATGGATTTTATTAAGTTGCACTTATACGATTCCACTTAGGGTGGAACTGTGGCTCCTCCCTAATCCTCAACACAATTAATGCCACATCTTAAGGAAGTGTGGTCTGGTTACCTGGCATAGAAATAGGCCCCGCAGGTAATGAAAGAGTTGCCATAAAGTTGATGACCTGAAAGATAGGAATTTGCTGAACCCAGTAAATTGATAAGAAGCAGAAGAAAAATGTTCAAAAGCAATTAGAAATTATTGTTATTAGTAGCTACTCTATTGAATGTTTTAAAATAATTGCTGTTGTATCATTTTTATACTGTTTTGAAAAATCTCCTTTGTGGGTGTAAGCACTGTGTTATAAAATTAAAAGGAAATAATTTAGTATAGGTGTGGAACTTGTTTCTGATTTAAAGCAATGATGGTAAATCTGTTATGAACACTCATAAAAGATTTGGAAAATGGAAAATACTACTAAAAGGTTTAATTCATACCTCAACATGAAATCTTTTGCATGCCAGGTCTCTTTGCTGACCCAGAAGTTGAAGGAACACTGCAAAGTTGATTATCAAATAAAAACATTTTCTGGGCAAACTCATGGGTTCGTGCATAGAAAGAGAGAAGATTGTTCACCAGCTGACAAGCCCTACATTGATGAGGCAAGAAGGAATTTACTGGAGTGGCTGAACAAGTACATTTAGTTATAATTAAGTGCAAACTTTCCAAAAATAGCTTTTATCCAGAAAACTGCTTTTAAATACTTACATCATTTAATTTTCACTTTATGTTAAAATAAATTTAGAAATCCTGAAATTTCATTTTGTCCGAAA
>CAUYON010113597.1:0-15730 GCA_963573935.1 Arctocebus calabarensis
AGAGGGTGGGGGAGATGGGACAAAGAGTGAGATCACATGTATGGTACATATTCGAAGGGTCAGGAGAAAACTTCTAAACAAGGACCAAAAATGTTTTCATATAGTAAACGAGAAAATATCATGAACGGTATGTCAATCAGGTTGATAAAATATCTCAGATTGCATGTGAAGCCCCCACACTGTACCCCATGGTTGAACTAATGTACACAGCTATGATTCAATTAAATAAATAAATCTTTAATCCAGTGAGAGTCTATCTTAGTTAATAGTGAAAGGTGTGGGTCCAATTTCGATCTTCTACAGGTCGCCAGCCAGTTCACCCAGCACCATTTGTTAAATAGGGAGTCTTTTCCCCACTGAATGTTTTTAATTGGCTTGTCAGAGATCTAAAAACGGTAAGTAGCTGGGTTCATCTCTTGGTTCTCTAATATTTTTTGGTTTTTAAAAAATTTTCTAATAAATATCTTAAAGGACACTCAAACTTTAGTAACAGTGCAGTGTAATATTTGCTCATCCTCACAATAAGCTATTTCTAAAGATGTCTCAAAGTAGACAGCCACATATATTGCTCCAGCCTCAATCTAACCCAGGGCTTAATGCATAGCACATTTTATGCATAAACAGTAAAGGGAAGATAGCCTACTTTTTGACTATACTTAAAAAGAAAGCTCTTGAGAATCTAAATGAATATGAATACATTTAAGCACCCTTTTTGCTATTAATGCCAAAGTGGTTTCTTGACATCTTGATAGACATTACCATAGTAAACCCTGAGACAGCTTTTCCATCTCCTACTGAAGTTTAAATAGGAGCCACATTGGTGCAAGTGGGGAATCCCTTAGATTATAAATACTATCTCTACCTCTTAAGCAAAAAGACTATCTGAAAGAAAGCCTTGATCTAAAAATAATACTGTGCTTTAAAGAATTTAAGAATAGGCAATAACAGTGATCAATACAAAAGACTGATTTTTCTGAATGAGTCCCTTTGAGATATCAAAATTATATATATGTATACATAGGAACAAGGGTACAAGTGCTCAGTAAGAAAGAAATATGCAAGAGTTTAGACTCCTAATATCCCTAACATCTATAATTTCATGATTTCCTTTTCCCCACTGTAAATTTTGGAAATAATTTGAGAATTCTTTTAGTTTAGTAAACGCATCTGAATTGTTAAGCTAGCAAAAAAAAGCATTGTATTTTAAAGAGCAAATTTTCCTCCACTACTGCTAATCATTTACTGATTTTGAATAAAAAATATGTCATTAATAATAGATTAGTCAAAATAGATAATACAACATCATATGTTGAACATTTTAAGTAGTAATAGATATCTAGAATTAGAAGAAATAACGGCAAAAGTTCTTGGTCAATTTTTCTTTAGGTGATTCTTAGGAATGCATAGATTGGTCTTTATCATCATCATCATTATTATTATTATTTTTTTTTTTTTTGGCCAGGGCTGGGTTTGAACCCACCACCTCCTTTGAGCCTTTGTGCCTTTGAGCCACAGGCACTGCCCAGTCTTTATTATTTTTAACTTATGGTAGAAATGTAGTAAAAGTGTAGGCTCTTCAGTGATTTTTAAGCTACATTATAGGAAACCATTAGGTACAGTTCTACAGCGAATCGTGGATTCCACAATGTTGGATTTTAATTAGAATTTAAAATCTGCATTCAACTTTTTTTTAAACTACATACACACAGACCAAAAATACTTAGACAGAGGCAAATACACATGGTTTCAGATCCTAACTCTATTTGCTGTTTGACCTTGAGTAATGTACTTAATTTCTGTCATTCTTGGTTTTCTCATCTAGAAATAATGATTATACACATCTCAGAATTGTCAGCAGGATTAGATAAGCTACTGCAAAGAGGCAGTACAGTGTGGGGCTTTAGAGGACAGGCCCTGTAGCCATGGTTCTCTAAGTGTGACCCTTGGACCAGCAGCATCAGTTTTACTCAAAAACCTGTCGTAAATGCCAATTCTTAGCCCCCACTCCAAACCTACTCAAGGTGGACCCAGCAAACTGTGTTTCTGAGTGGTTTTTTTTGCAGTTTTGGCCAGGGCCAGGCTTGAACCCGCCACTGCCAGTATATTGGGCCAGCAGGATACTCCTTGAGCCACAGGCACTGCCTGCAAACTGTGTTTTAATAAGCCTTCGACCAGAGTGGAGACCCACTGTCCTAGATTCTGACTTCTTGGGTTCAAATCCCCGTCTTACCACTTAATAGCTTCATAACCATGAGCAAGTTACTAAATTTCTACAATCCAAAGTGTTTAAAATACAGTCACCAACACGAGCTATTATTAAAGTGCTTAGGCCAGTGCTGGATTATATGAAGCGTCATAGTAAACATTAGCCATTAGTATGATAATTACTATTTTTATCATCATCTTTTTATTATTTTAACATGACATTGTCAAACAAGATCAGATAATAATATTTAAGGCATAATTTTCTAGTCCAAAGTAAGGAAGAAGAAATTGAAAGCTCATGGCCACATATGAAAATTTCTGTGTAATGTAAAAAGCAAGACCCATAGAAAGGTGAATGTTATACATATATTTAAATTCCAAAGAACTCATCCTGCCTTTCCTTTGTATGATGAAACTTGTTGGAGGCAGACGTACTAAAAATTAAATTGAGTTACCATGATCTCTCATGTGGTTTTACAATTCAAAGATTAGAAAGACCAAGGTTTCTTATAATCCGCTGTAGTCCACACATGGCCAGACTTGAATGTTAAGTACGACAGGTTGGTATTTTTTTTTTAATCTTTTGTATATTCTAAAAGTTTAAAGAAAGGCAAATGTGCCAATATGCATATGGCCTTGCATTTAGTTCTTTAACACTGTGATTAAAAAGAAGAATTGAGGATTAAGATGCAAAGAATGGAGATGTTTAATGTTTACGCTCTGGTGAGGTGGTCGAATTCGACAGCAAGCGTCTGCTTCCTGCAGCCCAAGGCCCTGCAACTTCATGGCAATCTGATCACACCATCTGTAAGCATGTGAAATATTTTCTAAGTGTCTTTTTTTGTAGTTTATTATATTTATTATGATTTGCCATTATTATCTTTTGCTATAATAACACACATTAAAATCTATAAGACCTGAAGTTTGCTCTTTGGAAAGATATTTAGCTACAAATTCAAGGTTCTTTTTTGGTTTGCTAAACTGCATCTTTTCTCAGACACTGCTGATTTGATATAAATTTTCAAGAGTTGGCCCAAAGTTGTTCATAAAACTTTTACATTAATTTTAAAGTATCTAATATCTGGAGTTAGGCCTTCTTTTTTCATTCCTGGTATCAGATACTATATCTTCTGTTTTATTATCTTAATCCACAGCGTTAATCACAGTTCATCTATTTTGTAATCTTTTCAAAGAAGTCTTTAGCTTTGTTGAAATTATAAAGTATTTATTTCAATAACATTAATTTATGCTTTAACCTACATTACTGTCATGTTCCTTTCATTTGGATTTGTTTTGGATTTTCTTTTTATAACTTATGAAATTGATGGTTAGCTCATTAATTTTCAACTTCTTTTCTAAATAAGCAGTGGTTTTAGCTGTTTTCTAATAGTTTGAAATAGAAATATTTGCATTATAATCTTCTTAAGAATTTTTTACATATTGATAATGATTTGTCCTTTGACATATTCATTCTTTGGGATATTTATTTAATTCCAAAGACATGGACGTAGTCTACCTATATTTATTTCATTATTGATTGCTAATTGAATTTTAGCTTCATCACATCATTGTCACAATAAAAATCATTTTAAATGTGTGAAATCATTTAGTAGGGTCAAGTATTGTATAGTCAACTTTTGTAAATGGCCTATGTGTTACTGAAAAGAAGTTACATACTGTTGTTACAGAACATGATGTTCTGAATGTGTTTGTGGAGTCTTATTTGTTAATCAAATTTTATTGAGTTTGTTGGATTTCTATCAATAATGTAGACATAATTATTAAATATGACTACCATGGTTGTGGATTTGTCACTTTTCCCTTCATTTCTGACTATATTTTCTTGGTTTATTTTGGAACTATGTTTTCAGATACATTCAAATTAAAAATTATTTTATGTTCCTAAGAAATTGAAACTGTTAGTCTTATAAAATGGCCATGCTTATCTGTAATGATACTATGGACCTCAATTTCTACATACATATATATGGACCGCAATTTATGTCTGATATTCAAATAAATACACCTGCTTTCATTTAGATGTCTGGAATAGCTTCACTTTTCATCCTTTTGCTTTTAACTTTTGTATAAGCATATATACAGAATTTTACAAAGCTTCATACTTTAGATGTGAATTTCATAGCATTTTTCATTTGGACAGTATTATTTCACAATATTATTCTTTTCAGAATTGGCCCAATTAGGCAATTTATATTCAACATATTTTCCTATCTATTTGTGTTTATGCCTAAAATCTTACTGTGAGCCAATAGCCTTGTTTTAATAGGTTACTTTTGTATCCTTTTTTTCTCTTCTTTTGGATTGATGAAAATGTTTTATTGTACCATGTTTTTCTCAGAGAGTATAGAAGTTACATACTCTATTATTCTTTTTACCAATTTACTCATATGTATTACATGCATTTTTAATTTCTAAGATAAATCAGTAAAAAGCTTGCATTCTTGATGTTCAGAGCTGGATGGAGCAAGATAGCAGACTACAGCCACTCATGGTGAGATAGAGCAAAGAGAACACTAGCCACCTCCGGCTGGGGGACCTCTCCAGGGAAATCACCCTGGGAGCACAGTGTAGCAGTGGGGGACTCCAGGAGCCAGCAAGGAGATGTGAAGCTGAAGAAAACCAGCACAGAAGGAACGTGTCTGCATACAGGCAGGATCTAGCCGGCCAGCCCTCCCATGCAGGTCTGAGAATGGGAAAAGTCCGTCTTGCTGCTTTTGATTTTAGACTGAGCTGCTCTCTGGAGCTGCCGTGGAAGGCTTAAATGAGCAAGCAGTCAGGATTGAATATTGGCGGGGCGGATCTCCCATTGGCTTGGCTACTAGCAGCATGCCACCATTGTGGGAAGACAGTGTGACAGGAATGTTCTACAGGGTCCTAGTACATGGCCAGCTCTGGCACAACTGCTGAGCTTGGACAACCACACTTGGGGTGAACTGAGAGGCTCTTGTACCCCTGAGAAGCCCACTTTGTTGTCAGTAGGAACTATTTGACATGCCTCCTAGTAAATGTGGGAAGAGCTTCAGAACTTTAATCCCACGAGGACCAAATGCTGACAAAGCAACCAATCTCTAATCAAGGGCAAATAAGTCAAGAATACATGAACAGGTCTCTCTGCAGTTCTGCAGTTAGAACGTACCATCTGGCCCCCATTTTATATAGCAAAATCAGGATGTGTGTTCTACGTCTCCTAATACCACCCAGCCATCTGGTGTCCAGGCCATATATATATATATATATATATTTCTACATATATACATATATGTGTATATATATTTTTTCCTTCATTCCTTGTTCTTGTTTTCATGTTTTCCACAGGTTTTTTTCTTTTTTTTTGTTGTCATTTTTTGTTTTTTTGGTTACTCATACTTCTATATTTTTCATTCTTATTTTCTTCAATAGCAAGATCTCTTCCATTTTTGTTATGGTTTTTTAGCCTCTTTAATTCTTTCTTTTTTATTTCCCTCCTTTATTCTCTCCTTTGGTAGAGACTTTTCAATGTTTCTCATCTGTTCCACATAAATTTCTCACACAACAGCTAAGATAGACCTTTTCTTTATTTTATGCAATTAATTTTTAATTCTCTCCATTTTTATTATTTCTTTCTCTTGCTTTACTCTGAGGGCTGGGAGGTCACAACATTAGTCTGGCTCAAGGAGACAACAAGGTCATGATCTAGGGTATCCTTCTAGTTTTGGTCTTTGGGAAGATGATATTGGTAGGTCCTTATGTGACATACTACTGATTTTTTTTTCTATATTTAGCAGATGCAGGGTCTTGCTTTTGCCAACGCTGATAAGGAGCTCCTGATCTCAAGGTACCCACACAGGCTGGAACCTGCAAAGTCCAGTATTGTAGATGTGGTCAAAACAACATGTCAAACACCACCATTTCTCCTGTCACTCTCATTCTCTCTTTCTGTCCTTCTCCTCTCCTTTTCTATAATTCTTTTCTTTTATCCCCTTCTTTTCTTTTCCATTTATACTTTTATTATTTTTCTTTCTTATTGCTCTTTACCCCTATATCCTTTGGGCCTTATACCAAAAGCCACTTTAACACCTGAGCTCTGAGAAAAGGTAATTTAAAGTGAAAAAGGTAGTGAGAAGGAAAAAGTACGAGGAGGACAGAGGGCTCCACTCATAAAGAATTAATGGAAAGGACAGAAAGGGAATTTAAAATATGGATGGCAAATAAAAGGAATTGATAAGACAGTGAAAAAGAGGGCCAAAAATGGATGAAAGATATGAAGAATATAGAAAGGATATGGCAGAGATTAAGTATATCGAAGAAGTCAATAAGGGAACTTAAAGATATGGTAGAAAGTATCTATAACAGATTAGACCATGGAGAAGAAAGAATCTCAATCCTATAGGATAAAGCTCTTGTCTGAAACCAAGTAGTTAAAGAGGCAGAAAAGAGAGGAAGCAAAACATTCACTCAGAGACTTACAGGACCTCATAAAGCATTCAAACATACGAATTATAAGGTAACCCTAAAGGGGAAGAAGATCATCCCAAAGAAATGGAAACTCTACTAGAGGATATTATAAAGGAAAATTTCCCAAGTGCCAGTAAAGATTTCAAAATGCTCCTTTTAGTGATATTGAACCCTGGATCATCTCAATACAAATAGAGCATCTTCAAATGCATTGTAATCAAACAGTTGAAAGGCAAGGCAAAAGACAAAATTCTGCAAGCAGCCAGGAGTAAGTGCCAATTGACTGACAAGGGCAGTTCCTTAAGGGTGACAGCAGACTTTTTAGCTAAAATTTTCCAAGCCAGAGGAGAATGGTCAACTACCTTTAGCCTTCTTAAACAAACAATTTTTAGCCAAGAATTCTGTATCTTACTAAAGTAAGCTTCAAAATTGATGGAAAAATAAAATATTCTATTTATATTCAAATATTGAGAAAGTTAGCCACAAGACTCACTCCATAGAAAATATTTAGACCTGTTCTCCATGCTAACCATCACAATGGATCACCAGCAAAGTAAACACCCACAAACAAAAAGATAAAACCTAGCTTCCACAATGGCTCAAAAGATAAAACTAACCAAAGAATTTTCACAAAGTAAGATGAATAGAACTCCATCATATTTATCAATTCTCTCAATACATGTTAATAGCTTAAATTCTCCCACTGAAGTGGCACAAGCTGGCCAATTGGACAAAAAAATATAAGCCATACATACATGATCTCCAGAAAACCCAATTAACCCTAATGGTAAAGGGTTGGAAAACAACATTTCAGGAAAATGGAAACCAGAAGAAATGAGGAGTCACAATCTTATTTTCAGAAATGGATTTAAAGCAACTAAAGTTAAGAAAGACAAAGATGGTCACTTCACACTGTCAAGGGAACAATACAAGAGGACGCTTAAATACTATATATTTATGTACCCAACCTAAATGCTCCTAGATTTATGAAACAGATCTTGATTGGTCTGAGTAATATGATATCCTATAATAAGATAACAGGTGAAACTTCAATGACCCACTGATTGAACTTGACAGATCCTCTAAATAGAAACTAAATGAAGATATAAAGGACTTAAATGTGAGCTTAGAATAGATGGGTTTACTAGACATATACAGAACATACCATCCCAAAGCTAAGGAATATACACTCCTCTCATCAGCTCAGAGAATTTGTATCCAAATTTGTATTATAAAATTTGTATCCTAGAATACAAATCAAAGCTCAAAAAGACTTGAAATTATACTCTGTATCTTCTCAAACCAACTCCAACAAAAATTTTTATCCCCACAGAAATGCATGGAAATTAAACAACCATATACTAAGTGACAGTTGGGTCAAGGAAGAGATAAAGGAGGAAATTATTAAATTCCTTTAACATTACAACAATGAAGCTACAAGTTACCCAAACCTGTGAGACACTACAAAAGCAATCCTAAAAGAAATTTAACTCATTAGCTGCCTACATCTGAAAAACAAAAAGAGCGTATCAACAACCTAATAAGTTCTCTTAAAGAAATGGATAAGGGAGAGGAATCTAATCCCAAACCTAGCAGAAGAAAAAAAATAACCAAAATTAAACAGAAATAAATGAAATGGAAAACAATGAATCATTCAGAAAATTAATGTAACAAAAAGTTGGTTCTTTGAAAAGATAAACAAAATCAATAAATCTTTGGTCAGATTTCCTAGAAACATAAAAGTAAAATCTCTAATAACCACAATTACAAATGAAAAAGAGGAGGGGCACCTGTGGCTCAAGGAATAGAGCACCAGACCCATATGTTGGAGGTGGCGGGTTCAAACCCAGCTCTGGCCAAAAACTGCAAAAAAAAAAAAAAAAAAGAAATGAAAAGGGGAAAACTACAACAGATACCACAGACTTGAAAGACATTATCTCTGCCTACTACAAGAAACTCTATGCCCAGAAATTTGACATTGTTGAGGACATGAACCAATACCTGGAATCATACCATCTCCCTTCACTTAACCATGAAGAAATAGATCTCTTAAACAGACTAATATCAAGCACTGAGATTAAAGAAACAATAAAAAACCTTCCAACAACAACAACAAAAATCCCTGGACCAAATGGCATCACACTAGAATTCTATCAAACCTTCAAAGAAGAGTTTTTACCTACACTGCAGAAACTATTCCAAGTATAAAGAAGGAAGGAACCTATGCCAAAATGTTCTATGAAGAAAATATCATCCTGATACCAAAACCAGGAGAGACACAACTGCAAAGAGAACTATAGAGGACTACTATTTCACTAATGAATATAAACACAAAAATGCTCAATACAATCTTAGCCAAATGATTATGGCTACACATTTAAAAAATTATATATCATGATCAAGCAGACTTTATCCCAGGGGTGCAAAGCTGGTAGAACATGTGCAAAATCATGAATAAAATTCACCGTATCAATAGAAGCAAAAACAAAGACCATATGATCCTCTTGAGAAATAAAGAAAAAAGCACTTGATAAAATTCAGTATCCTTTTCTAACAAGAACACTAAGTATATAGGCATAAGTGGCACATTTCTTAAACTGAAGCCAACTGTGACAAACCCACAGCTTATATTATACTGAAAGGAGTAAAACTGAAAGCTTTTCAACTTAGATCTGGAACCAGAAAAGGATGTCCTCTATCACCACTGCTGTTCAATATAGTGCTAAAAGTTCTAGTCAATGCAATCAGGCAAAAGGATGTAAAGGCCATCTAAATGGGAGAAGAGGAAGTTAAACTCTTGTTCTTTGCTGATGGCATGATCTTAGAGAACCTCAGTATTTCCTCATCTGAAAATTTACATTATTGAAATAGTTGTTTGCTGTAAATTAATGAATTCGGGTGTTTTGTTTGTTTGTTTGTTCATTTCCTTTTGTACACTAACATTGTCAGCCTATTCTTTTCTGGCTGTCTTTATTGTTGTTGACAAGGTAACCATTGGTCTATTTAGAAATCCTTAGAGGGAATATATTTTTCCCCTTGGGTAACTTACTAAGATTTTTCTTTTTTCCCTTTAGTGTACTTAAATAAATTTAATTATAATGTGCCTAAATGTAGCGGTCTTATACTCATACTTCCTGAAATTCACTGGGCTTCTTTGATATGTAAACAATATATCTCCAATGTGTATATATTAGGGTCGCATTTAGTGTTGCTTCCTTCTGAAGGAATGTCCTTCTGTAAGACTTGTGTTTCCTCCTGTAGACTCCTGGAGAACAATGGAGCAATCAACACACAAACTACTGTTTATGCATGGCTCAAGGCCATGGTGATTTTATAGCATCCTGTGCATTTCACATTCATAAAGAAGGATTTGGGCATCTGTACAAGGTGCTTTTTTTTGTTTCCTCTTTGGCTCTTTTGGAGATAGATGAATGAGATCCCTTGCAAAAGGAACGTTGTTATGGAAAGTCATCACCACTGAAAAGCCATTGAGTTTCTTGAGTATGTGGATATGCATCTTTACCAAAGAGTTACTAGCTCTCAATAGCATTTACTTTTTCTTCTTCTAATCATAGTCTGACTAACCCTCCCATACCACTAAACCTCTCTTTCTCCACGAACTGTGCTCTGAGTAACTTCTTTTGATGTTTAGTCTATTTAATTCTACCTTCAACAGTAGGTAATCAGTTTTTATACCCACTTAT
This sequence comes from Arctocebus calabarensis, assembly GCA_963573935.1. Lineage (NCBI taxonomy): Eukaryota > Metazoa > Chordata > Mammalia > Primates > Lorisidae > Arctocebus > Arctocebus calabarensis. The sequence continues at coordinate 10,365 of CAUYON010113597.1, forward strand.
TTGAGTTTTCAGTATTTGTTATTGTAATTTTTAAATGATACCTTTCAAATCTGCTTTGTCAATTTTTATACTATTATGTTCTCTTCAGATAACATATACAAACTTGGTGGTATTATTTCTTTGAACGTAAAAAGAGTGATTGTTTTCTAATCTGCATCTGATATTTCTAAAATATTAAGTATTTTAGGATCTACTTTGGTTTTCAATGTATCCTTCCAGTTCTCATAGTGTATTTTTGTGTGTGTTAGTTTTGACTGGTTCTGTTTATTGTGCTTAGAAAAAATGTTGGGGACAGGGAAATATTCAATATCTAGAATAAAAGTGGCATCTTTCAGATAGGCTTCCCATTTGCTTTTGTAGTAGCCTAACTAAACTATTAGATTACATCTTTTTCAAAGTAACTTTATGACTCTATTCCAGGTATTTTTAGCAAAGCAGTTGACATAAATTGGGGCTTAAGAACTATCTAATTGTTACTACTTCTTTTCTTATGTCAGACTAACATGAGGGTACAAACAACTAGGTTACAATGTTTGCATTTGTTAGGTAAAGTCCCTGTTGTAGTTGTGCCCAGCACCCAGGAGGTGTGCCACATACCCTTACATTGTACCTGTTCGGTGGGGGCACCCCAATCTAGCTCACTCCTCCCTTCTTGCCCTCTCCCTTCCCCCAAATTATATTGAATTGAGTTTTTCTCTTCTGTGGGCATGTATTAATTCACCTACTGGCTTCATATGAATATTGAGTACATTGGATACTTGCTTTTCTATTCTTATGACACTTCACTAAGAATGTGTTTCAACTCCATTCAGGTTAAGAGAAAAGATGTAAAGTCTCCCTCTTTTTATGGCTGAATAGTATTCCATGGAATTCATGTAACACAGTTTATTAATCCAGTCATGGTTTGATGGGCACTTTGGTTAATTCCACATTTTGAGAATTGCAAATTGAGCTGTGATAAACCATCTAGACAAATGACCTTATGATAAAATGATTTTTTTCTTCTGGGTAGATGCCTAGTAATAGGATTGAGGGATCAAATGGAAGGTCTATTTTGAGTTCTTTGGGGATTTTCTATACTTCTTTCCAAAGAGATTGTATTAGTTTGCAGTCCCATCTGTTACTACTTCTTATAGAGTTGTGTTCTCATTGGATCTGTTCAGCACAAAGGTAGGTACAGAATGTAGGGACTTACTGTTGCCCAATTCTTCCTGAAAATATATGGACAAGCTAGTATGGAGTGGCAATGATTACCAAACACTTTTCTTTCTTTCTTTCTTTGTCTGTCTGTCTGTTTGTATATTTGTTTGTCCAAGACAGAGTTGCACTCTGTTGCCCAGACTGCAATGCTGTGGTATCAGCGTAGCTCACAGCAAGCTCAAACTCCTGAGTTCAAGTGATCCTCCTACTTCAGCCTCCCAAGTAATTGGGACTGTAGGTGCCCGCCATAATTCCTGGATAATCTGTCTATTTTTAGTAAGGATGGGATCTCACTTTTGCTCAGGCTGGTTGGTCTCAAATTCCCGAGCTCAAGGCATCCTCCTGCTTGAGCCTTCCAGAGGGTAAGGATTGTAGGCATGAGCCACCATACCTGACCAAGCAAACATTTTTGCACATGGACCAATTGGCTTCAAAAGTAATGAAGATGAAAATTTTATATTTCATTCTTCTCCTAAGAGTTATTTTTCATTTGTTTTTCAACTTGGACTAGACAAAAAGTATATGTTTCATGTTTCTTTTTTTTTTTTCTATTTCTTTCAAGTGAGCTCTCCTTTTTTAAATAATGTGGGTTCTATAGGTATAAAATATAAGCACATATCTTCTTTGTCAGAATATGATCTAGTTATTATCATTTGACACTACCATATGTACAACTCACAAAATTTCTGCCATATATTAGCTTTTTAATACACTCTTTAACTAATATTTATTGTGTGTCTGCTATGGACCATTAATACAAAGTGTGGTTTGTATTACTTACTGTCTTAGAAATGAGTGATTAAGTCAATTTCCTATTTCTAAAAAAGTAAAATGGACATTAATTTGTAATTTTAGATCATAAAGAATATGATCTAGAACTATAACAATACTACCATCATGCACTAAGTTTTGTAGAAATCTAGCATATGTTTCTTAGGTTTTCTTATATTATTCAAAAACTATTTTGTTTTGAGAAGAATATAGTCAAATCCAGTTTGAGATCTAGCCAGAATATCTAAAAATGTTATGTGATAACAAATGAAATCTTCATATTAGTATTTAAAGGTGTCACATTTTTGTGTCTTCCAATCTCAGTATGAACTCATGATACAAAATGAATATTAAAAGTATTTTTTAATTATTTTCTCAAAATTTATTTTTAAAGCATGTGGAATATTTCATAAAGCATTTGGATAAACATAAAGCTCCATGAACAAAAGGTTATCTAAACATAAACTCTACTGCAACCAACTGTAGGACCTAATTTCAAAGCATTCTATAACATAATTGAGGTAGTAATTACCTGACTTCAGAATGAACAGTTGGAGGCATTCAGGGTTTTTTTTCCAGCAGATCACATAATTTTTACCTAAGAAAGCTTCCTTTACATTTCTAACAACAGTTTTGATGGATAGGAACAAGAAGCATTTGCACTATAATTTTTCAGTGCATTATAATAAAGTGAATGTTTTCTTAATGTCATAGTTTAAATTTCATGGGGCGTGAAATCTCCTTTGAAATGAAATTTAAAGCCTTTTTCAAACAAGAAGACTAATCTTACAGTCAAAAACACTTTATACTCCCAGACATTATTAACCTTGGAGTACTGCTTGCAAGATGATAATACTTTCTGACACATTAAGATTAAATTTGTCTTTATATAATTACGTTAAAGAATACGTTTAAAATAGATAAGATTGCAAGAGAAGTGTTATATGTGTGCAATGGTAGGCTCTCCATTTACTAATAACAAACTTAACTACTCATTATTTATATGGTAATGTTAACCCATATTTGAGCAGATCATTTCTAAAGAAAACTATTTTTAGCTTAATCATAGTGCTTAATGTCAAAAATGGAAACATTGCACAATAATCTAAAAAAGAGATGGCATTAACTTCCCGCACTACTTTCAAATCTGAAAAAAGCACATAGTTATTTTTTATTGGTGAAGTGAAAAATCCTTTTTGTATAATCATTGCTACTCAGGTGCACCCAAAACTATTTTAAAATGTATTTTAAAGCTACATCATTATACTTTGAACAGCTTATTTGAATAGTTTCTTTTTCATTACAACTAGAAATACAAGGATTTCTTGCAAGAAGAATGCATAGTGATTCAGACACAGACCATCAATGCCAAAACCATTTCAAATATGAAAGGCAAGGATGCTATCATATTTTTATCTGCCTTACGGCCTTGAGGTCTTAATAACAATGGAAAATATTATGTACCTTTTATAATTCGTATTCCTTCATAATAGGACTAATAGCAATTTCCATTTTCAGGATACTGATCTTTTAAAATACGAACAAAAGTAACAAGTTAGATGTGAAAAAAAACATAAATATTAGTTCATCGACTTCATACTCTCTCATAAGCAAGAAAACTTGGACATTTCTAGGCAATCATTGTTCCATGCTGACTGCCAACTTTGACTCCTCTGCTCCCTGGGTTTTCACCGTAAATACTCTGTGCGCTGACAATTACCGACTCTTCTGGAGCTTTGGCCCCACCTGCCGGTCGGTTGTGAGAATAGATGAACGTGCGTTCGCATCTCTCTCGGAAATCTATGCGTCGGCATGGCTTGTCTCAGTTTGGTTATGTGTTGGTTTGTTTATGTGTAGCCCATAATTTAATTCATTTCCACACAGTAAATCTTTGCTTTACCGAGGGATACACTTTCCCGGAGACCCCCTTCTCTCTCTGTGCTTCCCCTTTGCCTAAGGAAAGTCTTTTCCTGTTCCATCCATTTCATTATCAATCTCCCAATCTTCCCTACTTCATTTGCAAACCAAAAATGACAAGGTTGATAAAGCAAAATATTAATATTACTAATAAGCGAAACCAAGAAAAGTAAAAACCATAAGTATGTTTTAAGTCCTCCCAGGGATTCAAAACTTCCTCCCTGATTCTTCACAAAACTTGCTGCCTCTTCCAAGTAAATCAGTATTCCTCAGCGCTAGGATTCAAGAAGCAGAGACCTTTACTTGTCCACATTTTTTGCCATTGTTATATGCCCAGTTTTTCAGTTCTATTAAGGGAGTTGTATATGATGCCTGTGTGTGTGTATGTGAACTAGATTTATTCTCTTATTTAATATTCAGAGCAATTTTTATTAGAAAATGGTCTCCAAGTTCCGACTTAAATAACCTATGTTTAAAGTGGATACTACTTATACTAAAGCTTTTAACTTTATTCTCAGTTTAATTTCCTCCAATAGCAGAACATTTTGTTTAATACTCCAGCACGAAGATTCAAGTAGCGATCAACAATTTAAAAACCTTTATGCTAACTTACTCCTCCAAAAGAACCACTTGCACATTTTTAGTGTTTTAATATTTATTGAACATTGATATTTACAGGATTAATTAACACTACATTACAGAACACTGTTATTCAAGCCAGATAAAACCCATGGACAAGAGGTATTTGCATTCTTTAAAATAAGTTTATGTAATTAGCAAATTTATTTGAGGCTACCATGATTATGACATCATTCTCATGGTAAACATTTAAAATGAAAACTATACGTACAACCAAATCTTTGAATCACAGAACAAAGTTTAACTTTAATTATTAAACTTAAGTATGTTGAATTTTGTCACTTAGAATTGCTTCACAGAACAAGATGAAATTCCAAATTGGGTTCTCAGATGATTGTTTATAGTTAGATATTATAGGCAGCAAAGGAGTCAATCCAAAAATGCTTATTTTCCTATTTAAGTTATCAGGATAATTAAAAGTGTTTTACTGACTCTAGGCACAGAATGCTCTGCTTTGCCTGATCTGCTGTAATAGAAGGATCACTGAGGCAGGAAGAAGATTTGAGCTGTTTACAGTTTTTGGTGTTTGTTAAGCACTTCACCGTTTCATCTATTTTATTTCGTTAAATGTATTTCTGAGTTCAGTCCTTCTACTAGAACATATCAACAAAAAAAAGGGAGGGGAGGGGGGAGTATGAGTGGAGGGGGGGCAATTGGTGGGATCACACCTACGGTGCATCTTAGCAGGGTACTGGGAAAACTTATTAAATGTAGAGTATCAATGTCTTTATATAGTGATCAAGAAAATGCCATGAAGGCTATCTGTAACAGTACGATGAAAACATTTCTGAATGTATATGAATCATGCCCTATGATTGCACCAATGTACAGAATTATGA
>CAUYON010113598.1:0-45943 GCA_963573935.1 Arctocebus calabarensis
GTGTTGTGGCGGGCGGGCCTGTAGTCCCAGCTACTTGGGAGGCAGAGGCAGGAGACTCACTTGAGCCCAGGAATTGGAGGTTGCTGTGAGCTGTGATGCCATAGCACTCTATCCAGGGTGACAGCTTGAGGCTCTGCCTCACACACACACACACACACACAATTGCATTAAAAAAAGATAAGCTGGACAGTGCCTGTGGCTCAGTGAATAGGGTTCTGGCCCCATATACCGAGGGTGGTGAGTTCAAACCCAGCCCCAACCAAACTGCAACAAAAAAATAGCTGGGTATTGTGGCGGGCACCTGTAGTCCCAGGTACTTGGGAGAATCGTCTAAGCCCAGGAGCTGGAGGTTGCTGTGAGATGTGAAGCCATTGCACTCTATTGACAAAGTGAGACTCTGTCTCAAAAAAAAAAAGATAAGCTGTATAGTAAATGTACAGTATGACACCATTCATAAATGTTCTTAACTACACAGAGCAAAAACATTTATTCTTCGTTTTTTCTTTTTGGACACAGGGTCTTACTATGGTGTCTAGGCTGGCCTCAAAATTCTGGCCTCAAGCAATTTTCCTGCCTCAGCCTCTCAAATAGCTGGGCCTATAGGCATACACTACATATTTATTCTTTATGGATGTGTTCATGCATTTTAACAAGAAAAAAAGAATACAGGAGAACAATCATACCAGAATCAGAATGGTGGCTATTTCTGAGGAGGAAAGGCAGCAGAAGGGATACAAGGGAGGGCTTTGGCAGTGTCCATTATATACTTCAAAAAATTCTGCAGCAAGTACAGAAAATGCTAACACTTTTTAAATGGGTACTTGGGACTTGGCGCCTGTGGCTCAACAGGCTAAGGTGCCAGCCATGTACACCTGAGTTGGCGGGTTTGAATCCAGCCCAGGCCCGCCAAACAACAATGATGCCTGCAACCAAAAAATGGCCAGGCGTTGTGGCGGGCGCCTGTGGTCCCGTTACGTGGGAGGCAGAGGCAGGAGACTTGCTCAAGCCCAGGAATTGGAGGTTGCTATGAGCTGTGATGCCACAGCACTCTAGCCAGGGCAACAGCTTGAGGCTCTGTCTCAAAATAAATAAATAAATAAATAGGTACTTGGGTATCTATTAAAATTTTCATAAATGTTTTATATTTTACATTTTCTATATTTGAAATACTAATTTCATTTACTAAAATTTCATGAATCTCATGATGTCTGCCCTGGCTAGTGTACAGAAACGCTGTGTGGATTAAGAGAAATGCTGAAGTGTAAGACAGGGTGCAGTGGCTCACACCTGTAATCCCAACACTCTGGAAGGCTGAGGCAGGTGCATTGCCTGAGCTCACGAGATCAAGACCACCCTGAGACATCACAAGACCTCATTTCTGAAAATAGCCCAGGTTGATAAAAAGATCTCAGATTGCATGTGAAGCCCACACACTGTACCCCATGATTAAACTAATGTACACAGCTATGATTCAATAAAAAAATAAATAGCCAGGTGTTATGGTAGGCACCTATAGTCCCAGCTACTCAGGAGGCTAAGGCAAGAAAATCACTTGAGCCCAAGAGTTTGAGGTTGCTGTGAGCTGTGACGCCATAGCACTCTACTGAGGGTGACCAAATGAGATTGTCTCAAAAAAAAAACAAAAAAAGGAACGCTAAAATGTAACTCTAGGGAAACCATATAGTACTTATCAAACATGAGGCATTATTCTAATCCACACAGTGAAATTTGGGGCTTATTTAAGAGCCTTATATAGTTTTGTATATGAACATTATCTTGATTATTCATATTTTTCATTACATTTGACTCTGAATGACTTTTGGCTGTTTTTTTTTTTTTTTGTAGCGACAAGAGTCTCACTTTATCGCCCTGGGTAGAGTGCCGTGGCGTCACACTGCTCACAGCAACCTCCAGCTCTTGGGCTTAAGCGATTCTCTTGCCTCAGCCTCCGTAGTAGCTGGGACTACAGGCGCCCGCCACAGCACCCCGCTATTTTTTTGTTTTGCAGTTCGGCCGAGGCCGGGCTTGAACCCGCCACCTTCGGTATATGGGGCCGGCGCCCTACTCGCTAAGCCACAGGAGCCGCCCCCTCCCTTTCCTTTTCTATTTATTGATTTGTTTGTTTGTTTTGAGGCAGAGTTTCATTTTGTCAACCTGGTAGAGTGCAGTGGCATCATAGCTCACAACAGCCTTTAATTCTTGGGCTAAAGTGATTCTCTTGCCTCAACTTCCCAAGTAGCTGGGACTACAGGCACCCACCACATGCCTGGCTATTTTTTGTTGCAGTTGTCACTGTTGTTTAGCCGGTTCCAACATGCCAGCCTCAGTGTATGTGGCTGGCGCCGTAACCACTGTGCTATGGGTACTGAGCCTTAATCCATATTTTTTGAGGTACTTGTCATTACCTTTTCCTCCTCAAATGCCACTTGTTCTCACTCTGCCACTATCTCATTTGCCTGTAGCTCAGGTGCAATTCTCCAACATTACTCTCATAGACCTCACAAAATCCTGCCGGACTTAGAATTACTGTGTGATGTACCTTTGAACAACAAGGGTTTGAACGGCACAGGTCTATTTATACACGAACTTTTTTCTTTTCTTTCTTTCTTTCTTCTTTTTTTTTTAAGAGACAGAGTCTCATTTTGTCACCCTCGGTAGAGTGCTGTGGCATCACAGCTCACAGCAACCTCCAGCTCTCGGGCTTAGGCGATCCTCTTTCTTTAGCCTCCTGAGTAGCTGGGACTACAGGCGCTCGCTACCACACCTGGATATTTTTTTTGTTGCAAATTGGCTGGGGTCAGATTTGAACCCACCACCCTCAGTATATGGGGCTGGCACCCTTCTCAGTGAGCCACAGACACCGCCTTACATGGACTTTTTTCAATAAAAGTTATACTGTGTGTGCCTGTCTTTCCATCTCCTCTCCCTCTTCCACCTCTGCCACTCCTGAAACAGCAAAGGCAATCCCTTCTCTTCCTCCTCAGCCTACTCAATGTGAAGATGACACGGCTCTTCATTGCTTCATTCAATAAGCATATTTTTCTTCCTTACGATTTTTTTATTTTTTTGAGACAGAGTCTCACTTTTGTCTCCCTCGGTAGAGTGCAGTGGCATCACAGCTCACAGCAACCTCAAACTCTTGGGCTTAAGTGATTCTGTTGCCTCAGCCTCCCAAGTAGCTGGGACGACAGGTACCAGCACAATGCCTGGCTATTTTTTTTAGATGACAGGTCTCACTCTGGCTCAGGCTGGTCTCAAACAATCCACTCGCCTCAGCCTCCCAGAGTGCTAAGATTACAGGCGTGAACTGCAGTGCCCGGCTTATTATCCTTTCTTTTTCTAACTCTGAATTATCAGGAGGAATAGGAATTCACCTTTCTTTTCATGTCAAATGGATTATCAAGGTTCTTTCTTTTTTTTTTTTTTTTTTGAGACAGAGCTCAAGCTGTCACCCTGGATAGAGTGCTGTGGCATCACAGCTCACAGCAACCTCCAATTCCTGGGCTCAAGCAAGTCTCTTGCCTCCGCCTCCCAAGTAGCTGGGACTACAGGCGCCCGCCACAACGCCTGGCCATTTTTTTTTTTTAGTTGCAGCCATCATTGTTGTTTGGCGGGCCCGGGCTGGATTCGAACCCGCCAGCTCAGGTGTACGTGGCTGGCGCCTTAGCCCGTTGAACCACATGCGCTGAGCCTTTAAAATTTTTTTTTCAAAGACAATTTCTGAAGAGGAATTCTGCAGCCAGCTTTTAAAATAACAATCTTTCTCTTCTCTCACTGTAATAACAGAGAAAGTTCTGATTTTCATGATTGTGACAGATGCAGTCACCTCCACTTCACAGATAAGAAAATTGAGGCCCATGGGTGGCGCCTGTGGCTCATCGAGTAGGGCACTGGCCCCGTATACCGAAGGTGGCAGGTTCAAACCTGGCCTTGGCTGAACTGCAAAAAAAAAAAAAAAGAAAAGAAAAGAAAATTGAGGCTTTATAGCTGGGCATTGTGGTGGGTGCCTATAGTCCCAGCTACTTGGGAGGCTGAGGCAAGAGAATCACTTAAGCCCAAGAGTGAGGTTGCTATGAGCTATGACACTACTGCACTCTACTGAGGGTGACATAGTGAGACTCTGCCTCAAAAAAATAAAAAAAAAGAAAGAAAGAAAATTGAGGCTTGGAGATCTAGTGCAAAACAAAAAGCTTAAGATTTAGAGAGCCAAAGATGGCTGCGCCAGGAGAGTTGAACAAAGGTTGCAGTGAATCCCAGGCATAGCTAAGGAAAATCTGAGGCGGCAGCAGCTCCTGAGAGAAAGAGAGCATAAGGCTCAAGATGAAAAATCATAAATCAGGCTTGGCGCCTGTGGCTTAAGCAGCTGAGGCACCAGCCACGTACACCTGAGCTGGTGGTTTGATTCCAGCCTGAGCCCGTCAAACAACAATGCAACAATGATGGCTGCAACCAAAAAAAGCTGGGCATTGTGGTGGGTGCCTATAGTCCCAGCTACTTGGGAGGCAGGAGAATCCAGTCCAGGTGGGTGCCTATAGTCCCAGCTACTTGGAACCCAGGAGTTGGAGGTTGCTGTGAGCTGTGATGCTACAGCACTCTACCCAGGGCGAAGCTCTGTTTCAAAAGAAAGGAAAAATCATAAACCAGATGATTCTAAGGAAAACCAAACACATTTCATTATCATAACCAGAAAAATTAAACAGCTTCCAGAAACAGGAAGGAATTTACTTGAACATGGATTAGTATTTGTTGACTTAATGCTGCTCTCTATGGCCTCATAGCAAACAATGCATGTTGACTGTGACAAAAGCTAATATTGCCACTCGCTTACCAATGGCAGTGCTTCCATTTCTGACAACAGATATAGCTTACGAAAGTTCTGTAACCTTACCTTTGACTACAGGTGAACTGAACTGTGAAACCTGTACTGTAACACGGAGTGAACTGACCGATCTTGTTTTTGGTGGTCTGTATCCGGTTTTCTTGGCTATACCAGTGAATGCTGGCCTAGCAGTCAGGTATCAGTCAGCTCTGCTACCAGAGAAAGGAAACATCTTAACATACTCGATTAGAATTTCTAAGCTTGTCTTTTTTTTTTTTTTTTTTTTTGAGACAGCCTCAAGCTGTCACCCTGGATAGAATGGCGTAGCATCACAGCTCCCAGCAACCTCCAACTCTCCGGCTCAAGCGAGCCTCCTGCCTCTGCCTCCCAAGTAGCTGGGACTACAGTACAGGCGCCCGCCACAGTGCCGGCCATTTTTTTGGTTGCAGCTGTCCTCGTTGTTTGGCAGGCCCGGGCTGGATTCGAACCCGCCAGCTCAGGTGTACGTGGCTGGTGCCTTAGCCCATTGAGTCACAGGCGCCGAGCCACTAAGCTTGTCTTTAGAAAGATGGTCATTTCTCATTTTGCTCCAGACTGTGTTACAGCATACCTTGGATCTAGACAATATAAACTACTTATAAAGTCCCTTCAATTTCCTGAACTTGTCCTAGAAATTCACTGATTTTAAGCAAATATGTATACACACAAAGAAAAAAAACGGCAAAAAAAAAAAAAAAGGCTCAGCGCCTATGGCTCAAGTGGCTAAGGTGCCAGCCACATACACCCGAGCTGGTGGGTTTGAATCCAGCCCAGGCCTGCCAAACAACAATGACGGCTGCAACCAAAAAAAAAAAAAAAAAAGCTGGGCGTTGTGGCAGGCGCCTGTAGTCCCAGCTACTTGGGAGGCAGAGGCAAGAGACTCGCTTGAGCCCAAGAATTGGAGGTTGCTGTGAGCTGCGATGCCACAGCACTCTACCCAGGGTGACAGCTTGAGGCTCTGTCTCAAAAAAAAAAAAAAAAAAAAGAAGCCTGACATTTAGAGTCAGAAGATCTTGGTTCCAAGCTCATTCTATTCTCACTCTTATATATGCTTATAATGGAACTTTTTGAAAAATAATTTGTTGGAACTTATCAAAAGTCCTAAAAATCTTCATATCTCTTATACCAGCAATTCTACATGTAGGGAAATATTTCACAGAGTCATGCTAAAAAGCTTAATATACACAAATGTATGTCAAATGTGGAAGCAGGCTAAATGGCTAATATGCAATCATTTAAAAATAATGATTACAAAAATGTTTAATGCCCTCGCTGGGAGAGGGAAGGGAATACATAATACAATGTGGTTATGGGCGGCTCACACCTGTAATCCTAGCACTCTGAGAGGTAGACGCAGGTGGATCTCTTGAGCTCAAGAGTTTGAGAACAACTTGAAAAAGAGGCAGACCTGGTCTCTACTTAAAAAAAAAAAACAAACAACTAAGTGTTGTGACAGGTTCCTGTAGTTTCAGCTACTCAGGAGGCTGAGGCAAGGGGATTGTTTGAGCCCAAGAGTTTGAGGTTGTTTTGAACTATGATGCTATAATATTCTACTCAAAGAGACAAAGTGAGACAGGAAAATAAAAGATATGAGCTAGGCATGGTGGCATCTACAGTCCCAGCTACTTAGGAGGCTGAGGTGGGAAGATTGCTTAAGCCTAGAGTTTGAGGCCAGCCTGGACAATATAGCGAGACCCCATCTCTAAAAAAAAGGGGGTGGTTAGAAAACAGCATGCAAGGAGGAAACAAAATTACCTAGGTGGTAAAATCTGAACAACGTTAAAAAGATGCATGAGAAAAAGACTAGAATTGGCAACTGGTTTATTGGCATGAATCAGCCTACATAAACAGGAAGCATTTTCTTTTTTTTTTTGCAGTTTTTGGCCGGGGCTGGGTTTGAACCCACCACCTTCAGCATATGGCGTCAGCACCCTACTCCTCTGAGCCACAAGTGCTGCCCAACATGAAGCATTTTCAATAGCTGTCCTCAGTGACACCATGCCAAACCCTTCTTTCCCACTAAGAAAATGATGGGTGCCATAGACTCAGCTATTTTCAAGAATTAGAACAGTCTTTGCCTGGTATTTAAGATCCATTTGCACGGCTCAGCCCCTGTAGCTCAAGTGCTAAGGCGCCAGCCACATACACCAGGGCTGATGGGTCCGAATCCAGCTCGGGCCCGCCAAACAGTGACAACAACCAAAAAAATAGCCAGGCGTTGTGGCGGGCACCTGTAGTCCCAGCTACTTGGAAGGCTGAGGCAGGAGAATCACTTAAAACCCAGGAGTTGGAGGTTGCTGTGAGCAGGGCTGCCACAGCACTCTACCCAGAGTGACAGCTTGAGGCTCTGTCTCAAAAAATAAAAAAAAAAGATTCATTTACAAATGTTCATCTCAAGCTCCCCTTCAAGCCTCTTGAGCTGCCCCTCCTGAGGAAGCTAGAGCTGGTCAAGGCCCTGGTGGCTTGAGTAAAGGGTAAGGGAAGGTGATCTGCCCTGCACCACTTTTCTACCTGTCCCTCTCTGCTGGCAGAGTCAGGGATGGGCAGGCAGAGGTCATCCTACTGACAGCCTTGGGGAAGTGGTAGCCTCTCTGCTGCTGCAGAGGTCACTGCCGTTCTTCAAGACTAGCTGGCTATTATCTTCCTCTATGTAGTGGCATCCCCAAACTGGTTTTCTTGTACAGAACCTGCCTGAATCTCAGCTGCCTTCCTGGGACAATGGAAAGAATACAAACTACCCTATATAGGTGAATACAGAACGAATAAGATAATGTGGAAATGCGGGAGGCTAACGAGGGAGAATTGCTTGAGGTCAGGAGTTCAAGACTTGCCTGAGTGAGAGTGAGACCCCGACTCCTAAAAAAATGGAAAAACCCAGGCTAGTGTCACAGAGAGCACCTGTAATCCAGTGGCTTCCAGAGGCTGGGGCAGCGGGATGCCCACAGCCTGAGTCTGAGGTTTCAGTGAGCTATGACAACATTGCACTTTGCTCAGGGCATAGGATGGGACTCTGTCTCAACAACAACGACAAAAAGATAATGTGAAAATATGATTAACTATAAAGCACTATGCAAATGTTTATTATTGTTATTCCTTTGAGGAGCCTATTAGTTCAAATGCCCACTATTATTTGAAGTGGATACTTCCACTTGGAGATCAAATAGATATTTCTTTACTAATTGGGTCCAAAACCAAATAGGTGATTTTTCCCTCACACCTGCTCTTTGCCCAGTCTTCATTGTCTCAGCAAAGGGCAACTCCATTCTTCCAGTGATGCAGGCCAAAAACTTTGGAGGTGGTCTTCTTCTCACACTCAACATCCAATCTATCAGCAGACCCTGCTGGCTAGACCTTTAAATCATATCTGCAAAGTCAGCCGTGTCTGTCTTCCTACTTTTATTACCATCCCGTGCAAGCCACCTCACCTCTCTCCAAATGGTCTCCCTTCCCCCACTGTAGCCTCCTGAGGCCAGTCTCCAAGGGCAGCCGGAAGGGAATCTTTTCAAGTGGAAATTACCCTGGGGTCTAAATCCTTTAATGTATTTCCACTTCACTCAAAGTGAAATCAAAAGATTTTGCCAAGGTATACAAAACTCTTTGTGATCTGGATCTGGCCCTTTGTTCCCTAGAGAGGGACCTTGCTCCTACCACTCTGTCCCTCACTTAACCAGCTTGGCCACATTGTTCTCCTCGCTTTTTCCAAAAACCCAAGCTTGCTCCGGTCTCGGGGGCCTTTGCACTTTCTAGTCCCTCAGCCTGAAATACCTTCTCTAGCAGCCTGACCACCAAATTTAAAACAACAACTTTGGCTCAGCGCTTGTGGCTCAAGTGGCTAAGGCACCAACCACATACACCTGAGCTGGTAGGTTCAAATCCAGCTCTGGCTGCCAAGCAACAATGACGGCTACAACCAAAAAATAGCCAGGCATTGTGGCAGGAGCCTGTGGTCCCAGCTGCTTGGGAGGTGGAGGCAGGAGACTCGCTTTAGCCCAGGAGGTTGCTGTGAGCTATGATGCCACAGAACTCTACCCAGGGCAACAGCTTGAGGCTCTGTCTCAAAAATAAATAAATAAATAAATAAATAAAACAACTTTCTGTGGGCTCGGCGCCTGTGGCTCAACAGGCTAGGGCGACAGCCACGTACACCTGAGCTGGCGGGTTCGAATCCAGCCCCCGGGCCCGCCAAACAACAATGACAGCTGCAACCAAAAAATGGCCCGGCGTTGTGGCGGGCGCCTGTAGTCCCAGCGACTTGGGAGGCAGAGGCAGGAGACTCGCTTGAGCCCAGGAATTGGAGGTTGCTGTGAGCTGTGATGCCACAGCACTCTATCCAGGGTGACAGCTTGAGGCTCCGTCTCAAAAAACAAAAACAAAAACAAAAACAACTTTCTGTGCTGTCCCTTTTCCCTGGGTTACTGTTTTGTTTTGTTTTGTTTTTTTGTAGAGACAGAGTCTCACTTTATTGCCCTGGGCAGAGTACTGTGGTGTCACCCAGCTCACAGCAACCTCCAGCTCCTGGGTTTATGCAATTCTCTTGCCTCAGCCTCCCGAGTAGCTGGGACTACAGGCGCACGCCACAACACCTGGCTATTTTTCTGTTTTGCAGTTCAGCCGAGGCTGGGTTTGAACCTGCCACCTTCGGTATATGGGGCTGGCGCACTACTTGATGAACCACAGGTGCCACCCCCTTTTTTTTTTGAGACAGAGTTTTACTATGTCGCCCTGGGTAGAGTGCCATGGTGTTACAGTTCACAACAACCTCAAACTCTTGGGCCTAAGTGATTCTCTTGCCTCAGCCTCCCGAGTAGCTGGGACTGTAGGCACCCGCCACAATACCCCGCTATTTTTTTGTTTCAGTTGTCATTGTTGTTTAGCTGGCGGGCGGCTTTGAACCCATCAGCCTTGGTGCATATGGCCAGCACCATAACCACTGTACTATGGGTGCCAAGCCCTGGCTATTTTTCTGTTGCTGTTTTCATTGTTGTTTTAGCTGCCGCAGGCTGGGCTGAGTTCAAACCCGCCAGCCTCCGGGTATGTGGCCCGTGCCCTAACTACTGTGCTCCAGGCGCCATTACTGTTCTTCTTAGCACTTAGTACCCTTGACACACTATATGGTCTGCCTTCCTCCATTTGCATGCAGGACTTTGCCTACTATTACATCCCCAGCACTCCGCACAGAAATGAATTCCTTCTAAACTTTTTTTAAAAGTCTTTATTTATTTATTTAGAGACAGAGTCTCACTTTTTTTTTTTTTGAGACAGAGTTTCACTTTGTTGCCCTTGGTGGAGTGCCCTGGCATCACAGCTCACAGCAATCTCAAACTCTTGGGCTCAAGTGATTCTCTTGCCCCAGCCTCCCAAGTAGCTGGGAATACAGGCACTGCCACCATGCCTGGCTAATTTTTTTATTGTTGTCGCAGTTGTCATTGTTTTTTTTTGTGTGTGTGGAGACAGAGTCTCACTCTATCACACTCGGTGGAGTGCTGTGGAGTCAGAGCTCACAGCAACCTCCAGCTCTTGGGCTCAAATGATTCTCTTGCCTCAGCCTCCCAAGTAGCTGGGACTACAGATGCCCGCCACAGCGCCCAGCTAATTTTTGATGCAGTTCAGCCCGGGTCGGGTTTGAACCCGCAGCCCTCGGTAGATGGGGTCGGCGCCCTACTCGCTGAGCCACAGGCGCCGCCCTGTCATTGTTGTTTTAGCTGGCCCAGGCCGGGTTTGAAACTGCTAGCCTCAGCATATGTGGCCAGCACCCTACCTACTGAGCTATGGGCGCTGCCTGATAACTTTTTCTTTTGAAACAGAGTCTCACTCTGTCACCCTGGGTAGAGTGCTCTGGCACCATGATAGCTCACAGCAAACCTCAAACTGTTCGGTTCAAATGAACCTCTTGCCTCGGTTTCCCAAGTAGGTGAGACCACCGGTGTGCACCACAAGTTTCCTTTTTTTCTTCTTTTTCTCTTAGAGATAGAGTCTCACTCAGTTGCCCTGGAAACTTGGGGGCCATGGCATCATAGCTCACAGCAACCTCAAACTCTTGGGTTCAAGCAATTCTCTTGCCTCAGCCTCCCGAGTAGCTGGGACTACACATCCCCGCCAAACACCTGGCTATTTTTCAGAGATGGGGTCTTTCTTTTGCTAGGCTGATCTCAAACTCATGAGCTCAAGCAATCTACCCACCTTGGCCTCCCAGAGTGCAGGATTATAGGTGTGAGTCATCTCTCCTGGCTGACTGATAATTTTTATCATGAGTTGGCATTGGACAAATATTTCTTTATAGTGACCATTTCATAGTTCATAGCCCAAATTCAGTGGAAATGTTGATGTCCTGGGGTTCTTCTGGATTCAGTTCCTTTACCCCTTTGTCCTGAAGGGAAACAAACATCTATTTTCTTATTTATTTATTTATTTAAGACAGAGTCTCACTATGTTGCCCTCAGTAGAGTGCTATGGCATCACAGCTCACAGCAACCTCAAACTCCTGGGCTTAGGTGATTCTCTTGCCTCAGCCTCCCAAGTAGCTGGGACTATAGGTGCCTGCTACAACACTTGCCTATTTTGTTGTTGTAGTTGTCGTTGTTTGGCAGGCCCAGGCCGGGTTTCAACCTGCCAGCTTGATGTGTGTGGCTGGTGCCCTAGCCACTGAGCTATAGGCGCCAAGCCAATTTATTTTCTATGTTCAAATTTAATTGGAATTATTCTGGCACTTGAGAAAATATGAGGGGATCTGTCTTTAGTGTCTGACCTTTTTCTTTTTCTTTTTTTTTTTTTGAGACAGAGCCTCAAGCTGTCACCCTGGATAGAGTGCTAGGGCATCACAGCTCACAGCACCCTCCAATTCCTGGACTCAAGCGAGTCTCCTGCCTCCGCCTCCCAAGTAGCTGGGACTACAGGCGCCCGCCACAACGCCTGGCCATTTTTTGGTTGCAGCCGTCATTGTTCTTTGGCGGACCCGGGCTGGATGCTTAGGGGGTTGAGGTCATGAATCCAATTCACAGCCATTTCTACTTCTTTTTTTGTTGTTCATGTACACCTCAGGTGTACGTGGCTGGCGCCTTAGCCCATTGAGCCATAGGCACCGAGCCTTTTTTTCTTTTTTTTTTAGAGACAGAGTTTCTTTATCACCCTTGGTAGAGTGCCGTGGTGTCGCACAGCTCACAGCAACCTCCAACCCCTGGGCTCAGGCAATTCTCTTGCCTCAGCCTCCTGAGTTGCTGGGACCACAGGAGCCCACCACAATGCCTGGATGACCTTTTTTTGTTTGGTGTTGAGACAGTGTTTCGCCATGTTGCCCTTGGTAGAGTGTTGTGGCATCCTAGCTCACAGCAACCTCAAACTCTTGAGCTCAAGTGATTCTCTTGCCTCAGCTTCCTGAGTAGCTGGGACTACAGGCACCAGCCACAATACCTGGCTATTTTTAGAGATGAGGGCTTGCCTTACTGACGCTGGTCTGGAACCCGTGACCTCAGGCAATCCACCTGCCTCAGCCCCCTAGAGTGCTAGGGTTACCAGTGTGAGCCACCATGCCTAGCTGTGTCTGACCATTTTTAACCCTTTGCCTAATGCCCATACCTGGAGAGATTCATAGTGCCATGGCCCACTTTCTGGGAAGCCATGCTGTGTAAAAGATAAGTAAGTATAAACGACTGATAAATGTGATCTAGAAAGTGAGTAAATACGGAGAATTTATCATTTTTACAGAGGATGGAGAAAGAGGGCCCTACCACAAATATCCATGCAGAGCTCTACAGAATTGTTAATGGTCTTAAGAATTAGGGGTTGAGGTCATGAATCCAATTCACAGCCATTTCTACTTCTTTTTTTGTTGTTCTTCCTTTCTTCTTTTCACTATTTTGTGTGTGTGTGTTTTTGAGACAGGGTCTCTTGCTCGTTTGCCCTGCCTAGGTTCACAGCAACCTCAAACTCCCGGGCTCAAGTGATCTTCCTGCCTCAGCTCCCAAATAGTTGGGACTATAGGTATGTGTCACCACACCCTACTAATTATTCTTATTTTTTGGTAAAGATGGGGTCTTACTATGTTACTCAGGCTGGTGTCAAACTTCTGGCCTTATGTCCTACCTTGGCCTCCCAAAGTGCTAGGATTATAGACATGAACCTCCATGCTCAGCCATTACCACCATTCTTACCTAATGTTCCCAAGATCCCCAAATAAAACACTGTAGGCATTCTGCCTGCATGATGACTATATCTGACCCAGGCTGCATTGTCTTAAAGGAAAAAGGAACCCATCTCCATTTTTTTTTTTTTTTAGCGACAGAGTCTCACTTTATCATCCTCATTAGAGTGCGGTGGCGTCACAGCTCACAGCAACCTCCAACTCTTGGGCTTAGGCGATTCTCTTGCCTCAGCCTCCCGAGTACCTGGGAATACAGGCGCCCACCACAATGCCCGGCTATTTTTTTGTTGCAGTTCAGCCGGGTCCAGGTTTGAACCCTCCACCCTTGATATATGGAGCCGGTTCCCTACTCACTGAGCCACAGGTGCCGCCCCCCATCTCCATTCTGAATGTAAGATCTGATCCTGGCTCAGGGCCTATAGCACAGTGGTTACAGCACCAGCCACATACACTAAGGCTGGTAGGTTCAAACCTGGCCTGGGCAGCTAAAGCAAGAATGACAACTGCAACAACTACAAAAATAGCCAGTTTTTGTGGCAGGCACCTGTAGTCCCAGCTACTCGGAAGGCTGAGGCAAGAGAATCGCTTAAGCCCAAGAGTTGGAGGTTGCTGTGAACTGTGATGCAACAGGACTCTACTGAGGGCAACACAGTGAGACTCTATCTCGAAAACAAACAAAAAAAGATCTGATCCCTACAATAACCAGCTCACTTACATGTGCATGATTCTCCTGCTCTTATAGTGCTAAAGACCACGCGACTATAGCCCCCATCTAAGACCTCCCAACTTTAGCTGAGTGTGGGACATCTTTCCTCTCCCTACTCAGAAAGCTGCATTTCCCAGAACTGTTTTCAACAATTTGCTCCCTTCCTCCTCAAGCATGCCTGGACTGGCTAGAACACTCTACAAAGATGTCCTATTTTAGTTTCTCAGAACTTGGCTCTGGCTCCAATCCACTGCCATCGGGGGCACCTGTAAACAACTACCCAAGAGAGACCAGCAGGGGGAGCCAGAAAAATTCAGATTCTTCAGCTAGACAGTATAAAAGCTGTTTCTCAAGCCCAGATAATTTTCTCCTCATTTAAGATATATAGAATGGGCTTGGCGCCTGTGGCTCAAGCGGCTAAGGTGCCAGCCACATACATTAGAGCTGACAGATTTGAATCTAGCCTGGGTCTGCCAAACGACAGGGACAACTATAACCAAAACATAGCGGGCGTTGTGGCATGCGCCTGTAGTCCCAGTTACTTGGGAGGCTGAGGCAAGAGAATCACTTAAGTCCAGGAGTTGGAGGTTGCTGTAAGCTGTGATGCCACAGCACTCTACCCAGGGCAACAACTTGAGACTCTGTCTCAAAAAAAAAAAAAAAGATATATAGAACCAAGGGCATTGCTGAAATAGCTGTTTGTGATGTTCGGGTGAGTGGAAAGCCAAATGGAGTTCATCTATTCTGTCACTATTTATTAAGCACCTACTATGTACCAGGCTATACATTGTATATAGAATAATTAACAAGGCCGTTAAAATCTCTAATCTTATACACTAGAGCAATGAACTTGGAGAACTGGGGAGTGGAGGTCTAAGCACTTGGCTGAAAGTGAATATGTGTGGCAGGTTCATGGGACTCTAGAGTGGGAGAAACCAAATAATAAAGTTTTGTTTTTCTTTAATTGAGACAAAGTCTCATTTTGTTGCCCTCGGTAGAGTGCCATGGAGTCATAGCTCACAGCAATCTCAAATTCTTGGGCTCAAGTGCTTCTCTTGCCTCAGTCTCCCTAGTAGCTGGGACTACAAGTGCTCACCACAATGCCCAGCTATTTTTTTTTTTTTTATTTAGCAGGCCTGGGCCATGTTCATACCCACCAGCCCCAGTGCATGTGGCTGGTGCCCTAACCACTGAGCGATGGGGCACTCAGCCAAGAATAAAGTTTAAGACCAGAAAACACTGTGATCTATCAATTAAAAAGAAACCTATGAGAGAAAGAACATTGAGCACAATAAAACTGCTAAAAGGAATCAAAATGAGACACAGATCTCAGTGAAGGAAATAGCATGAAGAGCAAATAGAAACTGAAAAATTGATGAATATCCTGATTTTTTATTTATTTATGTGTTTATTTTATTGTTGGGGATTCATTGAGGGTATAAGAAACCAGGTTACACTGATTGCATTTGTTGGGTAAAGTCCTTCTTACAGTCGTGTTTTGCCCCCAAAAGGTGTGGCACACACCAAGACCCCACCCCCCTCCTTCCCTCTCTCTGCTCTTCCTTTCCCCACCCCTCCTTCATTCTTTCTCTCTCTGCCTATAGGCGTGGGGGCACCTATAGTTCCAGCTACTTGGAGGCGGAGGCAGGAGGCTCGCTTGAGCCCAGGTAGTGGAGGTTGCTGTGAGCTGTGATGCCACAGCACTCTATCCAGGGTGATAGCTTGAGGTTCTGTCTCAAAAAAAAAAAAAAAAAAAAGTGTTCCCCTCTCTCCACATCCCTGCCAGCATCTGCAGTTTTCAGATTTTGTGATGTGGGCCATTCTCACTGGGGTTAGATGGTATCCCAGGGTGGTTTTGATTTGCATTTCTCTAATAATTAGGGATGATGAGCATTTTTTCTTTTTCTTTTTTTTTTTTTTTTTGGCGCCTGCCACAACGCCCAGCCGTTTTTTGATTGCAGCTGTCACTATTGTTTGGCAGACCGGGCTGGATTCGAACCCGCCAGCTCAGGAGTACATGGCTGGCACCTTAGCCCGTTGAGCCACAGGCGCTGAGCCGATGAGCATTTTTTTCATATGTTTGTTAGCCATTCATCTGTCCTCTTTAGAGAAGGTTCTATTCATGTCTCTTGTTCATTGATATAAGGGATTGTTGGCTTTTTTCATGTGGATTAATTTGAGTTCTCTATAGATCCTAGTTATCAAGCTTTTGTCTGATTCAAAATATGCAAATATCCTTTCCCAATTGTGTAGGTTGTCTATTTGCTTTGGTTGTTGTCTCCTTAGCTGTACAGAGCTTTTCAGTTTAATTAAGTCCCATTTGTTTATTTTTGTTGTTGTTGCAATTGCCTGGGAAGTCTTCTTCATAAAGTCTTCACGCTGATATCTTCCAGTGTTTTGCTGATGCTTTCTTTGAGGATTTTTATTGTTTCATGCCTTAAATTTAGGTTTTTTTTTTTGCAGTTTTTGACCAGGGCTGGGTTTGGACCTGCCATCTTTGGCATATGGAGTGGGCCCCCTACTCCTTTGAGCCACAGGCGCTGCCCTAAATTTAGGTCTTTTGTCAATCTTGAATCAATTTTTGTGAGTGGAGAAAGGTGTGTGTCCAGTTTCAGTCTTTTACACGTGGATATCCAGTTCTCCCAGCACCATTTATTGAATAGGGAATCTTTCCCTCAGTGTATGTTATTGTTTGGTTTATTGAAGATTAGGTGGCTATAAGATGTTAGTTTCATTTCCTGGTTTTGTATTCGATTCCAAATGAAGAAATAATTCTTAAATGATGTTCCCAATGTTACCCAAAGAGATCTGTACATTCAGTGCAATCCATCTCAACATACTGATGATGTTCTTCATGGAAATAGAAAAAAAAAATCCTGAAATTCACATGGCATGACAAAAGACCACGAATAGACAAAGCAATCCAGAGCAAAAAGGACAAAGCTGGAGGCATCACACTACCTGACCTCAAAATACATTACAAAACTATAGTAACCAAAACAGTATGGTACTGGCATTAAAAACAGACAGAAAAGGTCAGTGGAACAGAATAGAGAACTAGGAAATAAAACCACATATTTAAAGCCAGTTGATTTTCTACAAAGGCCCAAAGATATGCAATTTCTTTAATGGATAGTGCTGGGAAAATTGAATATCCACATGGAGGTAAATGAAACTAGACTCTTATTTCTCACTATATACAAATATTAACTCAAAATGGAATGTGAAATCTAAAGCTATGAAATTACTAGAAGAAAAGATGGGGGACATACTTTAGAACATTGGTTTTGGCAAAGATTTTATGGAGAAGACTTTAAAAATACAGGCAACAAAAGCAGAAATAGATAAATAAAACTATATGTGTATAAAACTAAAGGAATTTCTGCACAGCCAAGAGTAAAGTGAGTGAAGAGACAACCTACAGAATGTGAGAAAATAACTGCAAACTGCACATCTGACAAGGATTAATATCCAGAATAGACAAGGAGGTCAATAGCTAAAAAGCGCATAAAAGTTAAAAACAGCAAAGGTTTTGAATAGACATTTCTCAAAAGAAGATATCGAAATAGCCAAAAGGTATATGAAAAAATGATCAGCATCACTAATCACAAGGGAAATTCAAATCAAAACCATGATGAGATTTATCTCACCCCGGTTAACATGGCTATTGTTGAAAGACAAAAAACAGCAAATACTGGTGAAGATATGGAGAAAGGTGGAGTTGTACGCTGTTGGTGAGAATGTAAATTTATAAAGCCATTTTCAGAAAACAGCATGGGGTTTCCTCAAAGAACTAAAAATAGAGCAATGCTATAAGTCAGCCCGCCCATTGCTGGGTATTTTTCCAAAGGAAAAGAAATCAGTGTGTGTAAGAGACCTGTGGTCACGTGTTTATGGCAGCGCTATTCACAACAGGCTTGGAATCAGCCTGAGTGTCCATCAGCAGAGGAGTGGATGAAGAAATGTGGTGCACGTGTCTGATAGGATACCATTCGGACATTAAAAGAAATGCAATCCTGTCGTTTGCAGCGGTGCAGATGGACATTATGTTAAGGGAAATAGGGCAGGGGCAGAGCGACCAGAACAGATGCTCTCACTTCTAAGTGGGAGTTGAAGGAGGTTGATCTATAGAAGCCAAGAGTTGAAAGGCAGTTGCCAGGGGCTGGGGAGGGAAGCAGGCTGGGTTAGAGGTGGGTTAGCAGGTGGAAAACTGTGTTCAGTGAGGAGGAGGCTTAGTGCATGTGGCTCAGCAGGCTGAACAGTGATGGGTCATGTCTTCTGAGATACCTAGAAGAGAGGAACAGGAACATTCCCAACATGAAGAAAAGATAAATGTTTGAGATGACAATACCCTAGTCACCCTAATTTAATCATTCCACAGTGTAGCTGTGTATTGAAATATCACGTGTGCCATAGACATGTGCCTTTATTATGTGCTAACTACAAATTTAAAATAGTGTCCCCACAAAATCCATGTGCACCTGGAACCTCAGACTCTGACTTTATTTGGAAATAGGGTCTCTTTTTTTTTTTTTTTTGAGACAGAGTCTCACTTTGTCTCCCTTGGTTGAGTGCTGTGGCGTCATAGCTCAAGGCAACCGAACTCCTGGGCTCAAGCGATTCTCTTGCCTCGGCTTCCCAAGTAGCTAGGATTACAGGCGCCCGCCACAACACCCGGCTATTTTTAGAGGCGGGGGTCTCACTCTTGCTCAGGCTGGTCTCAAATCTGAGTTTTCAGACAATCCACACTCCTCTGCCTCCCAGAGGGCTAGGATTACAGGCATGAGCCACTGTACCTGGCCTTGGAAATAGGGTCTTTGCAGATGTGATCAGGTGATGGCAAGGTCGTACTGGAGGAGGGTGGGCCCTAATCTGCCCGCGTGTCTCTATGAGGAGAGGAGAGACAGACACTGGTGGAGAAGGCCATGCGACCATGGAAGGGGCTCTGGTGGCCTCCAGAGCAGGAAAGGTCAGGTTGGAATCTCTCGGAGTCTTCAGAGAATGCCAGCCTGGCCGGCACCTTGACTTTGGACTTCTGGCCTGCAGAACGGTGAGAGAATACATTTCTACCGTTCTAAGCCGCGTGTGGCAATTTGCTATAGCAGCCTGGAATGCAATATATGTGCACAGGGAGCTCTAGGCTGTGCAGGACGGAGGTTGAGGGGCAGACAGCCCGGGTGAGAGTCTTGCAGCCCAGTGCTGGCTCTGTCATTTCCTGGCCATGTCACCTTGAACGGGGACATGACCTCTGTGAGCCTCAGCTTCATCGCCTGCTAACTCAGGGCTCCTATGCCAGGGGATACCCTGGGAAGTCAGTGAGGAAGTGCTGTCTGGTCCCAGTATGTGCAGCTGGAACTTGCAGTTAGGGACATCACAAATAGAACCTTCCTGTCTTCTGGAATTTCCCACCCATATTTCAAGGAGCTGAACCCTCCCTGCGCCAGTGTGGGTCTGAATGGACGTCCCAGCCCAACATTTTGTTGAACTTGGGGCCCTGTCAGTTCTTGTCCTCGTGCTCAGCTCCATGTTGTGCTTGCCCTAAACAGTCCCCGGAGGCCACCCCTGCCTCTGCCACCCTGAAGTGTCTTCCCTCTGTGGTGTGTGTACACCAAGGCCCCTGGCCTGCAGCAGTGAGGACGGGGGAAGGCGGCAGAGCAAAGGACTGTCCCAGCAGGCAAGCCCCTGGCGTGAGTTGGACAAGGCCCCTGGCAATGTCCACCTTGCCCGGGGTGGCTCAGAAAGGTTCCTAGACTGGGATATCTCGATGGACCACCGAATTTCAGCATGGGATGCCTGGCTTTTCACAGAAGATGTCTGGCCAATTTCAGGGCCACCAAATATCCAGCTGGTGGGCTGTCACATGTTTCCAAGAGCAGCCCTGGGCTGGCTGCCACATGGTGCACTGGCTGCCGGCCAGGCCTACTCATACACCACCTCCACTGGGCTGCTTGGAGAGGCTGCAGCACGGATAGGGCTGTAATCCACAACAGGAAACCAAGGTATAGAGAGGTTGGGAGTCTTGCTGGTAGGTGCCACAGCCAGGACAGGAAGTCCAGAGGAGAGTGGGGGAAGGCTCCCAGTGACCCTGGGAGGGCGCTGCTTCCTCCCAGGTAGTCAGGTATTCAGACCTGCTGGGCAGGTGCAAATGCCTCGGTGCATTCCTGCCTCTAGGTGGCGCACGTGTGTTCCTGAGGGCTCTGCACCCGCTGGGCATTCCTGGGCTACAGTGCTGAGCTCTGGAGTTTGCTGACTCTCAGAATAGTTGGTTGGAACCAAGGAGGGGCATGAGGGCCCTTCAGCCAGGCTAGAGACACTGGCATGGGACCCCCACCCCCTAATGTGTGTCCCTGTCCACAGATCCCTCTGCCACTCTGGCAAGCAAGAAGGCCTCTGGAGGCAGTCCTCTCCCCACCTTTCCCTACACGGAATCCCTCTGGGACAGGCCTGTGATGGGGTCAGAGTCCCCTTGCCCCTCCTCTGCCCCCAGCCCCCTGGGGGGAATGTTGCCATCACTGAACAGCGATGGGTCATGTCTTCTGAGATACCTAGAAGAGAGGAACAGGAACTGGGCCTGGGTGGCCCTCAGGAGGGAACCATGGCGTCTCCATCACTGGTGTTCCTCAGGAGGGACCATGGAGGGGTGTTTGTGGGTATGTCAGGCAGCCACGTGCCCGTGGTCTTTGAGGCGACCTCGGGTCTTTTCTGTTCTGAGATGGTTGTAGGAAAGTAAGTGGTGTTTGTTGACAACTGAGACCTGGCTTCTTCTGGATTCTGTTCCTCTCCTTGTGAGCTTGGGTAGGTCAGTGCCCCTGAGGCCTGGTCCCTCCCTCTGGAACACAGCAGGAGGAGTCACTGGCTTGGTGATCCCCAAATCCTCCTCAGCACACCTCAGTGGCCTGATGTATGGAGGCTGGAGTCAGGCCCAGGTAGAAGTCCTGACTCCATCACAACCTCACTGGGTGACGCTGGGCGACCTGGCTCCTCCAGGCCTCAGCTGGCTCATCTGTAGAATGGAGAGAAGGCAGGGCCCGCCGGACACCTGACCTCATTCAGGACCGTGTCTGTGCGTGGCACGTGCTCTTCCTCTTCCTCTAACTTCATTATTGTCCATGACTAGGAGAGCGATTTGGGGGAGCAGGTGTCAGTGATCACCTAACTATCACACAGGACAAGTGGTCCTTTTTACAACGTGATGCCTTTGGACAAAGGTAACCACTGTAATCAAGGTATAGAATGGTTCTATGACCCAGATAACCCCTGATGCTGCCCTTTTTCCTGTCGGCACCTCCCTCCCCTCACCCCAGCCCCTGACAACAAATATCTGGTTTCCATCCCTATGGCTTTCCATTTTCCAGAATGTTGCATTAATGGAATCAGGCAGTGTGTGTGTGTCTCTCTCTAGGTCTGGCCCTTACCACTTAGTATACGGCATTGAGGGTCATTAGTGCTGCTATGTGCATCTGTTGTTAGTTCCTTTTTACTGCAGACTATTGTGTGTTACATGTATGTTTAAATTTATAAGAAACTATCAAACTCTCCAACATGGCTGCACCATCTTGCATTCTGAACAGCGATGTATGAGAATTCTAGTTGCTCCACATCTTTGTCCACACTTAGTACTGTCAGTTTTAACATTTTGGCCACTTTAATTGATAGTGGTTTTAATTGGCATTTCCTGCTAAGGAAGCTGCGCATTTTTCCAGTTGCTATTCAGTTGCTTCTTTGCCACCAGTTTTCTTTGGTGAAGTGTCTGTTCAAATTTTTCTCCTTTAAAAAGTTGAGTCTTGGCTCGGTGTCTGTGGCTCAACAGGCTAGGGCACCAGCCACGTACACCTGAGCTGGCGGGTTCGAATCCAGCCTGGGCCTGCCAAACAACAATGATGGCTGCAACCAAAAAATGGCTGGGCGTTGTGGTGGGTGCCTGTAGTTCCAGCTACTTGGGAGACTGAGGCAGGAGACTCGCTTGAGCCCAGGAATTGGAGGTTGCTATGAGCTATGATGCCATAGCACTCTATCCAGGGTGACAGCTTGAGGCTCTGTCTCACACACACACACACAAAATAAATAAATAAAAAGTTGGATCTTTTGTCTTATTGAGTTGAGAGAGTTCTTTCTATATTCTGGACATAAGATATTGATAATATATGTATTTGGGAAATTTTTTCTTCTAGTCTGTTATTTTATTAATAGCGACCTTGTCCGGGGGTCCCAAGGCTGGATTCTGCCCACTGCAAGATGAGGCGCCTCTGCTTCCTTCCCTGCTCTGGGCAGCTGCTGCCTGTGTGGGCCCCAGATTTGCCAACTTCCCCTGTGTCCAACTGGGGTCCCCTTTCCCACTGGTGCTGTGGGCTAAGACTCCAGCCTCTATCTGCTTTCCTCACCTGCCTCTCCTTGGTCACTGGTTCCATTTCTCAGGTGGAGAAACTGAACCTACATGGGATTGATTTATTTGTCTAAGGCTGATGGTTAATGAGCTGGGAACAGATCCCTCAATACCGTTTGGTTTTCTTGCCACCTCGGGCTGCAGCCTGGTAGACCTGGCAGTGACATCTCCAGGGGTCATTGGCAGGAGGTTATTTCAGGGCCAGGTGCTGCCCACCCCACCCCTCCTGGGCAATAATCACCTCCAGTCAAGTGTCTCCTCCCTGTGGACCCAGGAGGGTCTCAGGGAGATACCTGCAAGTGCTTGCGAGCTGGGAAGACTGTAGCCCTTGGGACAGCGTCAGCTCCTCACAGCGCTCTGTAGGGTGATGGGCAGACCCTCCACACCCCTGATGGATTTGCATGGGGCATGGAACACAGTAGGTGTTCAATAAATGTTTGTGGCATGAATGAGTGAACTTGGAGTCATTTGACTGATGGACAACACAAATTATAACAAAAGCCAATGGACCATGAAGGTCAGGGTCAAGGTTGAATGCCTAGGACTGCTTGATCTTGGATGTTCTATGTTCTCTGGGTCACTCAGGCTTTCGAGTCAGGATCAGGACAGATAGGAGAAGCAGCTGTGCTGGGCTTGGGGACTTGGGGACCTGCTGAAACAAAATACCATGGAACCCAAGTCGACATGGCCAAGCCCTCTGCTCCCGGCGGAGTTGCCCCAGGGTGATCTGGAGTCCAGGATGAGCTGGAGCGACTGTCCTCTGTCTGATGGGGGTGATAATGGTGCCTTCCTGCCGTAGGAGGTGGTGGGACAATTCCTGTCACGTGCTTAGCCCAGCCCTGCCTCTACCTAGCAAGGGCCTGATGAAAGTGAATCCTCGTCCTTTTCAGGTCAAAGGAGAGGTTGCTCCAAAGAGTCTCTCTCCTGCTGGGGAACCAGGACTCCACTGTGCTCTGTGGAATACCTTTTGGTAGCTGAAATCATTTGTCATTTGCATTGTCCCCGCACCTGCACCAGGCATAGGCACATGAAGATGTTTGCAGGGAGTGCCCACCGGGCTATGCAGGCCCTTTAAGGTCATAGGAATGGATACCACACTGAAATTCACTGGGCAGGGCCCAGGGGAGGGTAAAATCCATGGCAGCCTTAGGGCAGGCTTCCCTGGGGTGGGAATGGAGGTGAGCTTGACCCTGGCTTCTGAGGACAGGGAGGACTCAGAAAACCAGAGGGAGAGGGTTTCGGTATCTATCTCTGCACAGATTTCCCCAACATTTCATGGCTTAATACAATCAGAAAATGTATTATCGCACATGGTTTCTGTGGGTCAGAAATTTAGGACGCTGGTTTAGCTGTGTGGTCCTGGGTGCGGGTCTCTTGGGGGGTTGTGGTCAAAGTGTTGGCCAGGCTGCAGCTTGATTAGGGCTGAAGATCTGCTTCTAAATGCAGGTCCTCATGTGTCTGGCAGGTTGGGGCTGGTGGCTGGTGGGAAGCCTCAGTCCCTGGCCATGGGAGCTCTCCATGGGTCTGTGTGAGTGTCCTTAAAACACGGAGGCTGGTTTCCCCAAAGCATGTGATCCAAAAAGAATCATCCGAAAAGGTCATCTCTTGTGACCAAGTCTTGGAAATCACACACAATCATTTCTGCGATATTCTGCTGGCTGCAGAGGTCAGTCTTATGTCATGTGGGAGGGGACTACACAAGGGTGTGAGTACAGCAGGCGAGGGCTAGGGAAGGCTGTCCTCCACGTCCCACATGGGAGGCAGAGGCATTCCAGGGAGGGGCCCTGAGTGGGGAGCAGGGAGGGCCGCTGGGCTTGGCTGAGATGCTTGTGTGTAGACCCGAGGAGTAGAAGGGCTGAGGGCAGAAGGAGCGGGCAGTGTGGGGGGGGGGACTTTGACAGCCGGGCGAGTTGGTTTGGGCTGAGAGCAAGGTCACATGGACCTCCGCTGCACTGTGGAGCCACTGACCCGTTGCGGAGCCTTTGGGGCATTACATAATCTCTCTGAGCCTCGGTTTTCTCATCTGCAAAACAGGGAGGCGAGCAAAGCCATGCAAGGCTGCGGGGAAGATGCGACGTGCTGATGTGAGGGAGGCGCTTTGCACAGGCCTAATAAAGGGGCCCTGCTCAGGAGCTGACTGTGTGGGGATGGCGTGGAGGGGGGTGAATGGTGGTGGTTCGTGTGCGTGGTGTTTTGGGAAGATTAACATGGCACAGGTATGAAAAGAGGATGGGAGGAGGGAAGACCCCCCCCTCAGGAGCCCGAGTTGCGGGGCGTGCCTGGTAGTCCTCTACACAGCAGCAGGAGTAACTGCGGCTCTTGGCCCTGAGCTGGCTTCACGGTGCAGCAGTTCGCAACCCTCACAGGGCATCTGCTGTGATTGCCTTCCCCAGACAGCCCGGTGCGGGAGGTGTCGGGATACACAGGGTCTCATGGGGTTGGGGGTGCCCGAACCAAGGGGAAGTGCCCACTGGTCCCCCCAGCCCCTCTGCTGGGACCCTGCCCTCATCTGGCACAGTCTCTGAAAGGTGGTGGGCAGCTGGGGGGCCCCCCTCTGCCCTACCTACCCCCCATTTGCTATGGACACCTTCAGCTGGTTTAGGGGATGTGGCAGCCCCCAAATTCTCACAGGATTGGGGACCCCCAGACCCTCCTCCCTGATCCAGCTTCCCAGGTGCACCAGATGTTTCTGTGGGTTTGGGGCTGGCGCAGTGTCAGGAAGAACCGTCTGTGGCTGTGGCAGAGCCCAGAGGTTTGCTCAGCAGGAAATGTCATCAGCATGGTGGGCCGCCCCCTGAGAGTCGTCTTAATCCCTGGCTTCCTTGTCTCACCCCTCCAGCTCCCCTCCTGCTCCTGAAACAACCTCAGTGTTCCCAAAACACCAAAGAGGGTTTGGGAGTTGGATGTGCTCCAGGCCTCATAGACTGCCCATTGTGACCAAAGGGGCTGGTTTCCTGATGGACCGAGAAGCTTCTTCGTGGCCTTATGCAACGTGCTTGGCTGAGAAGCCCCCATTGTCCCGGGCTCCCAGCGACAGGAAAGGGCATTATTGCCCTGATTTACTTGGAAACATTAGACACATCATCCAGGCTTAGCTTAAGCATCGTGTAACTTCAGATTACCTGGGTGAGAGTGTCAGGAACGAGGCGTGGGCTTGGGTGGGCAGGTGTGGGGTGGGGGAAAGGGACAACAAATATCCCTCTTGGCAGCTGTCCACATGGGCAGTGTCAGATTTCTAAACAAAAATGGCAGGAGCCAGCGGTTCTAAGAAAGAGCTTGGAGACCCCAAGGGACCTGATAGGGATTCAGGTCCTAGCTCTGGGAGACTTAGGGATATAGTTTGTTAAAGAAAATACCTGCCTTGTAAGAATGCATCTCAGCGGGCCGAGCATGGCGAGACCCTGGTGCCAGCTGCTGGCCCACTATCTGGTCTCCCTCCTTCCTTCCTAAGAGACCCCTGGAAGCTGATGTGTTAGAAATGTGTCCAGAAACAGTTCCTGACCTTCTAGCTGCCTTGGAATCTAGGCCCACATGGAAATCTGCTGAGGATTGCCTGGTAAGATTCTACTTTCCTGACATGAGCATTGCTGCCTGCTTCTGGGCTCTTTTCTTTACCTTGGATCCTAGGTTAAGGACTGGAGCTGCAGCAGCCTTCTGGGCCATGGGGATGAAAGCGTTAATACGAGCTCAGGATTTTGGGGTCAGAGGTGCTTACACATTGAAGGCGTCAGGAAGGTGCTGCCCAGTCCTTATGATCAGAGAAAGTTAAACCCCATGGGTTAGTCTCTGTAGGGAGTTTCAGAAGCCACTTAGCTGATGTATACGATAGTTGTCATACAGTAGAAGCTCAATAGAATCGAAAACAGTCTTTCCCTTTTGCATCTGAGGTCCAGAGGCAAAAGTCACTTGGAATAACATGTCCAGTAAGGGGGCCACTGCTTCTCCCACCCAGCACCCTGGGTGCTTCGGCCATTCTACTTTCCAGTATCCCCTGGCCTGAGACAGAACACGGGTTCCATAGTCCAGAGTTGGGGCACCGGTTCCCTGTGAGGTTCTGAGGCTCAGGAAAAGGGGAGGCTTGTCCCTGCTCTCAGGGAACCTACAGGCTATTGGTGGAGATGTTGATAAGGTAATACACAAAGAAAATGCAGCTGATTTTGGTTACGCATGGTAGTTGTACTCTATAAATCCCCTGTAGACATTGTGTTAGGAATTACTGCCTTGTCGCCCCTGGGAGTAATACAGGGTTAGGCTCCTGTGAGCCTTTGGTTAGAACATTTTTGCCACCTATCAATACATAACTTTGTTTTGTGCATGTTCC
Organism: Arctocebus calabarensis; assembly: GCA_963573935.1. Taxonomy (NCBI): domain Eukaryota; kingdom Metazoa; phylum Chordata; class Mammalia; order Primates; family Lorisidae; genus Arctocebus; species Arctocebus calabarensis. The sequence continues at coordinate 26,406 of CAUYON010113598.1, forward strand.
TGTTTAAAGGCAACTTATTAATGATGTCTGGTTCATTCATTCACACTGAACTCACGGCCAACGGTGACTCACCTCATGCTAGAAGAAGCTCATGAGACACGCATTTTCCCCATAAAGCATGACAAAGCCTCTCCAGTATAGAAACATCAGCTGTCACCTCAGCACTATGCTTGGGGCCATTTTAATCAGCAAAATCATGAAGAAACAGCAAAATGACATGAAAAGAGACTCATTCACAAGACTGCAGATGGGACACTTGCTTTAGCAGGACAGGATGAGAGCTGAAATAAGGAGGCCACCTTGCTCCACCTCAGCTGGGGAGGTGGACGTCCTGGTGTGAGCCCTCTGTCTTGCTGCATGCCAACCGCACACGACAGTGGATGCACCACATTGATTTGGGACTAGATCAGTTGCCCCGCACACCTTTGACCAAATATGAGTCCAGTGTGTATCTATGGTGCCGAAAGCCTGTATTTGGGGGTTGCTTTGAAAGGTACCCTGACAGGTTAGCCTATCTCTAGGGACTGTCCCTCTGGGGTCAGAAAATCCCCATATGTCAAAGCCTCAGAATCCACAGGGAAAAAGGCATGACTGGTACAAAAGAATGCCTACAAATTAATAAGAAAAAGAAACAACTCCGGAGGCAAAAGCCTCAAGTGGCACTTTGCAGAGGAGACCCACAGGCCCTTAAGCACGTGGAAAGTGAACATGAACGTGCAGATGAGATGGGGCACGTCTTAGTCAGGATGAGATGTGACAATCTTAAATGATGCGATTCAGAAAATATGATTAAATATAAAGTTTATTTGAGTGTGAAGCTTGAGGATGACCACCCTGAAACACCAACTCCAAATGAATGGGGTCACTGTTCCAAAGTGGAGAAATTAAGGTTTCATTTATATTGGCAGAAACAGAGCAATTTTAGCAGGATTACAATTGTAGCGTCTGCATTACAGAGATCCAGCTGGTTACAGGTCGCTGTACTCCCGGGAAGACGACTTCACTGATCCTCGAGGAAGGGAAGTGGTCTGAGGAGTCTTATCTCTAGTACTGTTTGGTCTTCCGAATTATTTGCAGGAGAAAAGACAGAAGTTACATCTGCATTTGACATGACTCAAGCTGCATAGCCATATCCCTCGCAAGGCTCAGAATAATTGAAAGTTCCAACAGCTTTTTTTTTTTTTTCTTTTTGACACAGAGTCTCACTATGTTGCCTTTGGTAGCGCGCTGCGATGTCACAGCTCACAGCAACCTCAAACTCTTGGGCTTAAGTGATCCTCTTGCCTCAGCCTCCCAAGTAGTTGGGACTGCAGGCGTCCACCATGACGCCCAGCTATTTTGTTTTCTGTTGTAGTTGTCATTGTTGTTTAGCTGGCCTAGGCCAGGTTTGAACGTGCCAGCCCTGGTGTATGTGGCTGACACCCTAACCAGTGAGCTATGGGTGCCCAGCCAGTTCCAACAGCTTTGAGTTTGAATTATTTTATTTCCCAGAAGCAATTGGAGTGAACACCCCTAAACTATTCTTGGAAGTGTAACTTGATGCCGTCACTTTGGAAAACAAGTGAGCATTTTTTAAGGAAGCTGAAAATGTTCATTCCCTTCAACCGAGCACATAGTTCACAGGTATGTTCCCAAGAGAAAATGTTAGCACCTCCCTTTATTTAAATGTTTTTGAGTGAGTATACGATTCTAGGCAGTCACTTTACTTCATCACCTTAACACAGTGATTCCACTGTATTCTGTGTCCCCAGTGTTGAGGAGTCTGCTGAAGGCCTACTTTGCTGCTCTGGCAACTTCTAAGGTAGTCTCTTTGATAATAACCATTCTCAGGGCGGTGCCTGTGGCTCAAAGGAGTAGGACGCCAGCCTCATATGCTGGAGGTGGCGGGTTCAAACCCAGCCCTGGCCAAAAACTGCCAAAAAAAATAAAAAAAGATAATAACCATTCTCAATGTTCTGTAATTCAGCATCTTGAAATGATGAAATCATGGGCCAAGTTAGCAGCCAAAATTTTTTGTATCCTTACCATCCCTGTGTTTTTAGGGGGTGCACTAAAGTCATATTACAAACCCTCTGGCCACAATGCCAACCTCTCTGTTTCCCTTCCTGCCCCATAGGGGCCACCCCCATTTAGTAACTTTCCCCTTGCTCCCTCTGCCTGTGCCCCACCCTGCTGCTCCCCCACATGGCCCTGCATGGCACTGCATACCTCTTCCTCTTGGGAGCTGTAAGTAATAAACTTTTCAAGAGAGTTGTCTACAAGCCTATCATCTTAACATACATGATTAAAATAAAATCCCAAGTACATTTAAAAATACATTTTGGGGGGGATTGTGTCTTTTCACGATGAGGTCCCCAGGTAGCAATTGCTTGTCATTCATCCTGTGTTGAATTCTTTGGGATGTCTGAATCTAAAGATCAATGTCTTCCGTCAGTTCTGAAAAATTCTTAGCCATTTTCCTTTCAGATATAACCTTTGTGCTATTCTGTCTTCTTCCGGAGCTCCTGTGACCCTACGTTACACCTTTCTCTCTGTCCCTTAGGTTTCGTTGTCTCTCTGTGCTATTTTCTGGATGAGCCCAGTTTTGTCTTTCTATTCACCAATGCACTTTTCAGCCATGTCTGATCTTCTGTTAATGTTAATCTATTTTTATTTCTGGAGGTCATATGGCTCTTTTCACATCTGCTTGATCACTTGCTGATCTTTTGCTCTTTGTTTATAGTTTAAATATTTTCTTTGAATCCTTTAATCATTCTTACTTTATGTCACTTTCTGATAATTTTGGTGGGTCCTTTTGGGTCTGATTCTGCTTTTTGTTGTTTCTGCTGACAGCTAGAGCCTTTTGATAGAAGTGTGTTCATCTAGAGGTCAATCAGCGGAGCAGTGAGGCTTACTACGTATCTGGACAGTGTGCTGAGTTCTGTCATCTCCAACTGCATTACCTGGGGTGGAGCAGGCTATCACACGCATGCAACTTCTTCTTTTAATGCTGCATTGCATGTATTATTTTTAAAGTTATTTAAAGTGACAATTAGGGAATCCAAATTTGGGTTACAAGCTAACTGGGTGTGGGCAAGTAAAGTAAAAGCTCAGTGGAGGCAATGAGATTATGGTCTATATTTAGCTGAATTTGTACAAAAGCAGGTAGTGCTTTTTTTCTGTCTCCTCTTTTCCCCAGAATCTGGCAATTAACTTTAATATCTACTAGAAGCTGGCTTGGCACCTGGAGCTCAAGCAGCTAAGACGCTAGCTACATACACCAGAGCCGAAGGGTTCAAATCCAGCACAGGCCAGCTAAACAACAATGACAACTACAACCAAAAAATAGCCAGGCATTGTGGCGGGTGCCTGTAGTCCCAGCTACTTGGGAGGCTGAGGCAAGAGAATCACTTAAGCCCAGGAATTGGAGGTTGCTGTGAGCTGTGATGCCACAGCACTCTACCAAAAAAAAAAAAAAAAAAAAAAAAGAAAAAAGAAAAATCTACTAGAAGCTTTAACTTGGTTGCAGAATTATCAGAATATAAAAAATACATGCCTTAGAACTAAGGACTTAGGATTCTACATGTGCTGTGTCTCAGAGGGAATTCCAGTAACCTTGGCTCCCACACAGGCACAGAGGCACGTGAGTGTGTCAGGGCTGGAGGTGGGGATGGGCTGAACGTGTCCAGCTTCTCCTGCACCTCTGGGCCCTGCAGCCATGCTGGGTTTGGACACCTGCTGAGGGAGCCAGGCCCTTTAGATTCCTCTCTTGTGGTTCTAGGGCAGGGAGACTGGGACATGGGACTGTGGACTTATTTATGGATGGCAGAGGGTGCCTTTTGGGGGCAGTGCAGGGCAGGCCCAAGCAGAGTGGAAGAAGTGAAGCAGCAGAGAGATGAACGGTGGAAGGAGTCAGGCGGAGACCCAGTGCCTGGGAGGTGTGCGGCCTCAGAGGGGAGGGGGCCACTGTGCTTCCTGCTGGAGTTGAGCTCCTCTTCCATGAGCTAGCCCCTCTCCAGGGGCCATGCTGGAGCTAGTCCCTCTGCAGGGGCTGTGCCTGAGCTAGCCTCTTCCCAGGAGCCACGCCTTAGCTAGCCCCTAGTTAAGGGATGTACCTGAACTAGGCCCTAGTTGGGGGATGTGCCTGAGCTAGACCCTAGTTGGGGGATGTGCCTGAGCTAGCCTCTAATTAGGGAATGTGTCTGAGATAGCCCCTAGTTAGGGAATGTGTCTGAGCTAGCCCCTAGTTGGGGGATGTGCCTGATCTAGTTCCTAGTTAGCAGGTGTGTCTGAGTTAGCCCCTAGATGGGGGTCGTGCCTGAGCTAGTCCCTATTTGGGGAACATGTCCGAGTTAGCCCCTAGTTAGCGAACGTGTCCAAGTTAGCCCCTCGTTGGGGAACGTGTCTGAGTTAGCCCCTCACCAGAGAACATGTCTCTTGTCCCAGGTAAGTGAGCGCTGTCACCCACTGGCAGTAGAGACTCCAGGAGGCATCTGAACATGTCCCTTGTCCATGTGAAGCTGGAGTTTTGGAGGCCATGGGGATTTTCATGGTATAAATTTGGTGACAACAGGGTATCCCCACTGCTTGCCCTCCTGCTTTATTTAGAAATGAAGAGAGAGAATCCAGGGTGGGAAACCATGGCGGTCTTCCTGTAGTCCCACACTTAGTGTATTTCTTTCATCTTTTTTTTTTTTTTAATTTAGTACCATTAGGTTATTTCATTTTGAAAATATTTCTGGGAAAATCTTTATTTTGTTATTTCTTAAGCCTCCTGACATTCTGTCTCGGAGTAACAAACAGCCCAATCCTTCTAGCTCCTCTCAAATCTCCTACTGCAAACGCCTCAGTGCTGCAAAGCAAATGCCCCCTTCCCCTGGCCCTCCACCCGCCTCTCTGGGACAAAGAAAGGGCCCCATACTCTCACTGAGGCCTCGGGGAAAACCAGAGACATCATCAGAGCCTAAGACGGGACCCATCAAAGGTGCCTGCTTCCAGCCGGCACAAACCTCTGCCTATTAACTCTTTCAAAGAGCATTTGTTGGCGTGTGAAAGCCGTCTGGGTTCATTGATAAAAAAAAGGTATTGTCTTTAGGGCTGTTGCATATATTAATGAGTTGTAACAGAGGACAGTTAGTATTTATGGAGGGACACGGCTACCTTTCCCCTACTTGCGGCCTTAAAAGATAAAATGATGTTCATTTAGAGACCGAGCTTTTAGGCACCCCGGACAGAATTCTTCATTTAAGGACCGGGCTCTTCCTAAAACCCCACAGAGTTAAGCAGAAGGGATTGTACCCCTCTCTTGCCCCTCCCGTATTCTAATGTACGGCCTGGCTGATTCAGAGGGCAGCCAGCGCATATGCCTCAGGGATGGCGCCTACCCCCACGATTATGTACAGTGTCTGTTGACAGGTCCCTAAAAACACAATTCTGTAAACGTCTGTGCTCAGCTCTCTGCACATCCCGGCATTTGTAGCCCGGCGTCCCGAGTGGGACTCACTTGTCTCCTCACATTCAGGGACTCCCAGCCCGAGGTGAGAAAAACGGAGGAGGTTATTAAGAATTCTGACAAGGTAGGCTGAATAAATTGTGCTTTCTTTGTGAGCCTTAATCCGGTGTTGTATTGGCTTCTTGGACATGGCTAATTTATTTGGAATTTCATTCTGCTGCTGACAGCGCCCTTGACTAGCTGTTTGATCACCCCGAGCAAAGTTACATACCAGCTTTCAGCCGTTGGGAGGGCAGCGGCCTCCTTTTTCTCAAGTGCGTTCTGGGGCCGGGCTTTATGCCTGCAGCAGGGGCTCCCCGTAGCCGGGCTGTCCCTTGTTAGGGAGAGAAACCGCCTTGCAGGGGTCTCCCTCAATGAGGAAGCCCTCCACTCCCGCCTACTCGTCCCACTGTTCGCGATTTTAATCTGCTTTTGTGGCGCGGGAAGAAAGAAAATTAATTTTCACCCGTCTGTGAGGAGGGAGCATTTCAGTGAAAACCCAGTTGGAAAAGCACATTCTGTCCATGCCAGAGCCTGGGCCGGCAAGGCAGTGAATCCATGTTCTTGGGGGAAGGGGCTGGGCCATGACCCTCCACAGGGCGCGTGGTCGTCCCACGGTCTTCCCAGCGCCTTGCGCTCCATCTCGGCAGAGGCAGGCACGGAGATTTGCTGTCTCATAACTCACATTTTCCATGATGTTTTCCTTTTTTTCTTTTTTGGGACTAGAAAGCATATCTTGTTTTTGCAAGAAGGAAGAAAGCAATACGAAAACTAATGATTTTCAACAAGGCCTTGGCATTTCTGAGAATCTGTTGGTATACAGCATGGTGGCAGCGGTGGCTTTACAATGTTGGCAGAATCCGGTCTCGTGAAAACACGCGCTTCCTTTAATTTGGCCTCCTGACCCCGGCGCAGGCAGCGTGTTCCTGCTGGTGTCGTCCAGGTGCCCGGAGTCCTGTTGAGTCCTGGGGGACTCGGGGAGCCCCGGGGTGAGGGTCTCGACTTTGCCCACGGGGTCCTGCCTTGTTGTGGGAGCCGGGGAGCCCGGAGCACACAGTGACACCTTGATGGAGACCAGCTGTGGGATGAGCTCCTTGGGGCCCCCTCCTGGTGCTGTCACCCAAGTGGGGGCTGGCCCTGGGTGGGCGCCGGGCTCTGGTGAGAGCTTGGGCTGCTGCCAGCATCCACCCATCCCCAGGCCTTCCCCCAAGGACCTCAGCTGTGGAGAGACCTCACCAATCAGGCATTTCCTTAGCGGACAGTGAAGGAGGACTGGTCACCGGTCGCTGCTTTGATACTTGGAGGTTTGAGGCTAGGAAGTCCTCTGGGCTGTCCGAAGTCCTGAGGGTGATTGGTGTCCCCCCGTCCATCCCACACTGCTTAGCTGCGTTGGTCGTGGCAAACCCCAATTCACCATGTTTGAGTTTGTGCTAAGCGGGCAGCTTGTCACCCTCATACTGGGTCATATTCACAGGTGGGTGATTTGGGAGGTTTGTGTGCCCAGGGGACACAGGAGGGAAGAAGGTAGGACAAGTGAGAACAAGCCGGGCAGAGGGTGACGTCAGGCATAGTCCCACGTGCCCTGCGACCTTGAGGTGGGGCCCGTGTGGTCTTCAGTTCGTCCCTGTCTCACTCCCCTACTGGCTGGTCTTCGGGCCTGCGGAGGAGGAAGACTCCACATGCTTCAGCTCTCTGAGCACTGGGGGCTCCCATAGCCAGGACATCTCCAGAGAGGAGTCAGAGGGGACGCGCCCAGCACTGGGGGGCACGGGAGCCAATGAGAGAGTCCCAGGGACTGAGGTGGGGCACCACCCCAGCCCACATGGCTGCTGACCGTGGGGTGACTTGGGGAGTTTCCTTCCTGAGAATGGGAGCATCGTGGTGCCCCGCTATGGAGGGGTAGCGGGTGCTGAATGAGTGACACAAGTCTGTGTGCAGGCCTGTCACTTTGTCCTTGTGGGTCTGGGCCAACAGGGTGCTGAATCCAGTAAGACCCACCTTATCCATTCTGGTCTCCTGCACCTGTATCAACAGCCTTTCTCAGGAGCAGCCCCCGGGGAAGAGCAGCAGACCTCTCCCTCCCTCTGGGAGTGCGTGCCGACCATGTCCTTGCCAACCCCCAGGGGCCCGGGGATATCTGTGTGGGAAGGGGCCAGGCCGCCTTGACCCTGGAGAATCAGTTATGTTGGATGCCACATGACTGGGAATGTGGTTGATTTTGCATGTTTGATTGTGTGCTCGGCAAACACACAGAGAGTTTTGTCCAAGGGCACCTCGTCCCCACCTGCCCAGGTTGGGAGGGGCCCTGCCTGGTGTGGCCTGAGCCGGTGGTGGGGCCCAGGTCAGCAGTGGTGTCCCTGGCTGAGCAGGCCACTCCAGCTTCTCCAGGACACCTCGCCTGGGGACTTCAGGTAAGTGAGATGCCTGCTGAGCCATCTGCCTCTCCTTTGTCCCGAGGTGTGTGGCTGCCCCCTCACCCCAGATGCAGATGGGTTTGTCCAGGAATCCGGTGGAACTTTCCTGTACATTCTAGTAGCCCTCAAAATGCTCTGATGACTGACACCACATCGGGCTTCTGATATCTCAATTCTCACATACGTGACCTTCAGACCTTGGTGGGTGGAATATATGCCCAGGGCGACAGGATCCCTGCGAGAGTGGCCTTCGGTGGAAGCACTGGGTGGTCTGCTGGACAGAGGCACACCACAGAGCAAGACAGGGCAAGACACGTTCCCAGATGGCCTCTGTGGGCCCAGGCGAGGCATGAGCTTAGGGGTAGAGAGGGAAGGCTGGGCCTGGCATGGTGCGTCATCGCCGTGAAACGTCCCTGTCAAAGCCCTTGCATCTGTTCCTTACTTTGATTTTTCCAGAAAGGCTTTGCAGGGAGGACGCTGGTTTTACAGGTTAGGAAGGAGTTCAGAAACTGCCTTCCAGTGTCTGGTGACTGACCCTGGAGGCCTGAAGTCTCCATCATTTTTGTCTATAGCTCTAGTTGGACTATTTTCTGGTGAGAATGTGGTCGGACTCCCAGGACCCAGTGGCCAGAGACCGCAGTCCTCCTGCTGGGTCCCCTGGGGGCTGTGTCGGGTCACTTTGCTTTATGGGATGAGGGATTAAGGTTGCGGGGTGCAGGCTGTGCGTCTCTTCACCTGTGGAAAACTGAGGTGCAAGAGGCCAGAGCTGGAGTAGGGCAGAGTCTGGGTCTGTGTGCGTGTGTACACGTGCGTGTGTGTACGTGTGTGTGTACACGTGCGTGTGTGTACGTGCAGGCAGGGAAGGCTGTAGGTGTGGGGGCATTTCTTGTGCCCAGGAGCCCTGCCTGGGCCTCCCTCAGTCCTTCAAAGCAGGTGATATTTGCCTCACTTTCCACTGAGGAATCTGAGGCCCCAAGAGATGGAGCGACTTGTGTGAGTTCACTCAGCAAGCGCAAAGATGTGAGGGGACCCTGCTGGGTGTCCTGTCCAGCTTCAGGCCTTGGGTCCCTACAGCCTCCTGGTCAGGGCTGGTGGGGGTGAGTGAGTGGGAGGAGGCGCTGGGGCCACCCAACCCCTGGGGATCAGCAGGTTTCACTGGGGCCCAAATCCTCCCCAGGCTGTCCTGCACGGCTGTCACTGTCCCGGAGCGGACCTTTGGGGGGTGTGCGGCCCGGGGCTCCCTGAGCCGTGTTTGGGGTCGCCTGTGGGCTCCGGGCTGACCGTTCTTGTTTTCTCCCTTCTTCCTTTTCATCTGCACAGCCGCCTCGCCTCCCCCTCCCTGCGGGGCCTGCTGCCGCTGCAAAGCCTCCAGAAGTGATAGCTAATTGGGGAGAGAAAGGGCCCGATTGTCTGGCGGGGCCGGAAGAGCCGCATGGGCGCTGAAAGCCTGAGGAGGAGGTGGCCACTGCGCCCAGCAGCTGCCGCCGGGGATGTTTGCAGATTACGTCAGTGCTGGCGAGCAGGGGCCGAGGGGACAGCTCGGGGGGCGGACTCCCGGCGGCCTCCCACCCCCTAGGCCTCTGGACAATGCTGTCATTGTCGGCACAGAGAGTGGTTAATTCTGGATGAATAGTGCACGGGCCTCTTGACCAAGGAGGCCGCTAGCTGTCCCCGATCTGTCCTCTCACATGCCAGGGAGGCCCCGCTCCAGTGTGGCGGGCGGGTCTGACTGTGTAGTGGCTGTGGAGGGAATGGGGACTGTCCCTTAGGCCACAGGCTGGACTGAGCTTCCCACACGGCAGCCCCTTGGCAGCTCCAGGCCTGGACTACAGGGCTTGACTGCACCTGGAGCTGCCCTGTGTGGTCAGCGCCAAGGTCATGGCCTCCTGGCTGGGTGACCCACTCACACTCTTGCTGGTTGTCATTCTGCTGGTGCGTTTCCTCCTGTGGTCCTGCCTGGGCACCTACATTGATCACCGACTGGCCCGACGGCAGCAACCCCGAAAACCCAAAGAGGACTAGGCCTCGGTATCTCCACTTGTGCTGTCCCAAGGCTGAACTGGTCCTGGGAATGGAGGTGTGGGGGGAGCAGGGCAGGCTTGTGACCCCTGCATCCCACCCATGGGGCAGAAGAGACAGGAGCTCAGAGGGGCCCAAGGTGGACAGTGCCTGCCCAGACTGACCCCGACTGCCCCGTGGGAGATTGGAGGGGCCACTGCTGCTTGTCCATCAACAGGTTCTAGCGTCTCCCAGAGGGTGGGTCTTGCTTTAAGTCTTTCTCTGCCTCTGACTTTATAAATGTGTTTGCAAGAAGAGGCTGGGTGAGCCAGAAGGGTCAGGTGAAGGGCCAGGAGCACTGATGCGACCGTGTCACAAGCTGGCCCTGCCAGTCTCTGCTTACCTCTGTCAGTGCCAGCCTCCTCCCACCTCCCGAGGGCCTGGATAAATGCAGGTAGCTATCTTGCTTTTCCCAGAGCAGGCCCCTGGGAGGGCTCTCAAGACAGACTTGTGAGACCTGAGTTCAAGTTCGGCTCTGGTGGACCCGCTGCCAACTCTCCACTTGCTTGAACCTCCATTCCCCATCTCTAAAATGGACACGGTAATCCCTACCTCTGTCGCCCAACACGTTATCCTAAGGGGCAGAAAAAGGAGTGGTGGGAAAGACCTCTGCCTCATGAAAACAGCCAGGAAGGTGGAGGAGAGAGTTTAGTGGGGGAGTGTCCCTGCTGCCCCGGCCACCTGTCACGCCACCCTTCTAAGCAGCACAGAAACTCAGCAGCTCTCACCCTCATGGCAGATTCAAATCCCCTAGGGAGAGTCAGCAAATGCTGACATCCACGCTCCACCCTGTACGTCCTGGGATCCTTCCAGCACATTCTGGATCACAGTGAGGTCAACAAGCTCACGTGGAATCGTGGGATGGAAGGATCAACTTGTGACAGCTCCAAGGAGAAGTGTCAGCCTGGATGTTGTTCCTGGGGCTGGGTCTGGGGGTGCAGCAGCATCTTGCTTCCTGGGAGACTATGGGGGTACTAGGGACACTCACTTAGGGTCATCGAGTCCTTTGGACACAAAGCTTTTGGAGTAGGTGCACCCTGCTCTGTGCACCCCCCTCCTGTGCACCCCCCCAGAGGACCTGGGAATGTTGGTTAAGAGCAGGGTCTTAGATGGCAGGTCAGGGGCTGAAGCTGCTGACAAGGACAAGTAGACACACGGGGGTGGGTGTGGAGCTTTCACCTTGTAGCATCCTGGCTGAACGGACCACAGGCAGGTGACAGCCGCGGACAGTTATCAGTTCCTGTGGCACCTGATGAACTCGCCTATGCCGCTAAGGTCTTTCCTCGCTGCTGTGGGACCTGCAGTGCTCAGGGCTTCAGTTCAAGAAAACTGAGTACAAAGGCCAGGAAGCTGACCGGCAGGCAGTGACCAAGAGAATCTTGATAATGTGGGATGGTGCCCAGGGGACAATGACCCAGCCGAGGGTCCTTTCTCTGTAGAGTTAGCACAGGTTGTCCTCTGGTGACTGCATAATCCAGAGGCTGAGAAGAGCTTTATTTGTATCCCTGGGTCAAGGACAACTGGCCCAGGGTAGCCAGGGCCCTGCCTGAGGGTTCTACCTGCACACAGGGGTGGGAGCTGGAGGGGTGTCCTCATTGATTTCTGAGAAAAATATTGTTCACTTAAAAAGTTATTGTGCATGATTTTGTTAATCTCTGTAAGGAAGAAAACTCATGTGTGTTGTCATAGCTTGCTTTGATGGAGCTGGGGTGCCCCTATTTGCCTGTCCTGTCCTGGGCAGACCAGGTCACCCGGATGGGAGGAAGTTAGGCGTCATGTGATGTGCTGAAGTCTTGCCATTTGTAGAGGGTACATAACCTGCGTGTCCTCATGGGCACCTCCACACACCTTGAAGTTCACCACTTGGCCCAGTGAGCCAGGATCCTGGAGCTGGTGGAGGGGATAGTCTTCTATTGGGGTCACCCAGTGGGAGAATAGAAGCCTGAGGCTACCCCATGAAAACACAGCACCTAGAAAGATGCAGAAGATAGGATTCTGCCAACCTTATTTGACTTCCATTTTCAGTTAAATTGGTCAATAATTTTTTTTTTTTTTGCCGTTTTTGGCCAGGGCTAAGTTTGAACCCACCACCTCCGGCATATGGGGCCGGGGCCCCACTCCTTTGAGCCACAAGCACCACCCAATAATTTCTTTAAGTGGCATCCAAGTGTCAGCATCACAGCCTGGCTCGGAGCAGGCACCCAGGCCACACTGCTTAATGGACCAGAGAATGTGTCCTGGACACGTGTCTGGCAGCCACTTCATTTGACTGCAAACAATAAACAAGTAGACAGAGACTTTAAGAAGAAAAGCTTTTCCTCTCTTGCCTTTCATTTTTATTTTTTTCATGTAGTGTGATGTATGGCTTTTGGCATTTCTGGGCTTCTGTGTGACAGCTTCATGTTGTTATCAAGGTCTCAGATCTTTCTGAGCTTGGATCTTCATTGGCTACAAGAAGGCTGCTGTGACTCCAGCCATCTCACATGAGTTCCAGGCAGGAGGAAAAAGGAAAGAGTGATATAGATAGAGGGAAATGCTCTTAGAAACCCTTAGTTTCTGTCTCATAAGCCAGAATGATGTCACATGGCATCCCTAGATGCATAGGAGGCTGCAAAATGGCATTTGTTGACTGGGCTCATTGCCATGCTGAATAACATAAAGCAATGAAGGAAAAATGGTGACTGCGTAAGTGACTAGTAGTGTCTGCCATTGGCTCCTTGGCTATTCTTTGCGATTGTGGTCTTTAGCTTGGACCTTTATTTTGGGTATTTCAGTGTCTTCTGTGTCACCTCTCATGTCCTTCAAGAATAGTAGCTGTGCCAAGCTATCTTTGGCCACTGCAACCTGGAGTCAGAGGTTGAAGTTTTCTGTGGCTCCTCACGGCCACCTGGGGCTCCTAAGGGAATATTCCAATGAGAAAGTGTAAGGGGGAGACCGTCATGCTCCTTAGAGATGCCTGGCTTGCTCTCCACACACGCTGCAGAGACAGAGGCAAGTTGAGGCACAGGGAAGGTGGACAGTGAGCAGGTGACTGATAAATGCATGACCATGGTGAGCAGTAGACACATGAATGGGTAGTGTTAAGCCTCGGCTGTATCCCTTCAGATTCTCATGTGAAACCCTAACTCCACAACACTTCAGAATGTGACTTTGTGGAGACGAGACCTTCAAAGAAGCCATTAACACCTTCGAGCCAAGGGGAGGGTCCTCAGCATGAGCCAGCCCTGCCAACTCAAGGTTGGACTTCCAGCCTCCAGCACTGCGAGAAATAAATATTTGCTGTTTAAGCCACCCCATCTCTGGTCCTGTGTTATGGCAGCTGGAGCCGACCGGAACAGGTGGACTGATGCGGTCACAACCCAGCAAGCACCCACGAGTGCTTTCAACATGGGAGGCACGAGGGCCACGATGTTCGATGAGACGAAGCCCCAGCCCTGGGCAGCTCGTCCTCTGTGGGATAAGGATGATGGGCAGAGTGACCCAGACACAGACGTTAGACCTGCGCCAGGCACGTGTGGCTCCTGGACACTGAAAGTGTGGCCACTGCAAATTGACAGAGGCTGTGAATTTGAGCTGCACACGTTGCTGAAGACTTGGCCTTCTGTGTAGTAAAGGTTTCACCCGGCCCACGGAGAGGTCCATGCCCAGGGCTCCTGGAATGCCCTGCCTGGGGAGACTGTCCTTATTTACTGTTGTGATGGGGCTTTGGTGTCCTGTTGACCTCCGCAGGGCTGGAGACTAAAGGTTAGACATGGGCAGTCTGCCATGTCTCGGTGATTGAACCTCAGTAAGAACTCTGGGCACCAATACTCAGGGGATGTCCCTGGTTGGGAGTACTTGGCATCTTGTCAAGTGCCACTGCTGCAGACAGTTCACGTGGTCCACACCTCCACTGGGACGCAGAGATTGGCCTTACCATGCATGGAACTTCCAGGGACCCTGCCCAGGCATCTCTTCCCTCGGTTAATTTTTATTTTATTTTATTTATTTCATTTCATTTTTTGAGACAGAGTCTTCCTCTGTCACTTGGGCTAGAGCGACGTGGTGTCATCATAGCACACAACAACCCTAAACCTGGGCTCAGGCAATCGTTTTGACTCAGCCCCCTGAGTAACTGGGACTAGAAGTGCCCCTCATAACTCCTGGCTAATTTTTCTGTTTTTAGTAGAGACAGGGTCTTGCTCAGGCTGGTTTTGAACTTCTGGTCCCAAGGGGTCCTCCTGTCTCAGCCCCTTTGCTGATTTTAATCTGTATAATAAACCATTACTGAGATAATAACAGTGTTCAGTGAATTCTGCATCCTTTTAACAAGCTGTTGACACTGAGAATGAACTTGGAGACCATCAGAAGCGAGGGCAGTCTTGGGAACTAGTTCTCAAGTTCTGGATCTCCCTTCCCTGCTCCTCCTTCTCCCCATTTTCCTGCAAACTGCAGAGGGCATGCGGCCAACAGTGAGTCCGTCCTCCAGCCCACGGCTGTCCACTCTTCTTCCTCACTGATGCCCGTGGCACCCGCATTTCTTGTCTGGCCCAGAGCTGCTCCGAGTGCTTCTGAGTAAACACAAGTGTCTCCCCCACTGACCTCTCTTCCACACATTTGGGAGCATGTTCTCTGTCCTTTTCTTATTGCCCCATATTATTTTTTGTGAGTTTTCTTGGTTTTGTAGAGGGAGCACGTATTTTTTAGAAGATACAGTGGCAGGCACACGGCAGCAAGCTGGGCTCAGGGACCCGCGTGCCTCGGGTGGGGGCTCAGGGAGCCCTTTACTTCTGCTGTTAGGGGCACCGGGTCTGAGCCAGCAGGGAACCAGGAGGCAGCTGGGGCGGGAAGGCGGAGGCGGGGCAAAGGCAGCTAGGCTCCCCCTGTCCTAGGCACTCTTGTCATCACTAGGAATTCCTTGTACTCGCTCCCCCACAGATAGTCACACATCCTGGGAAAGTGTTGGTTCTTCTGGGCCCTCAGCTTTCCTGGGCTCTTCTCCTCCGGAGAGGGTGAGTGAGGAAGGGCACAGCCAGGCAGGCACAACAGCGTGTGGGCGGCCCGTGGCTGTGGCCAGCCTGCCTGGGGGAGGACAGCAAGGTGGTGGCCTTGTCTGTGCTGCTTCTGCATGGGACACGACACATGCCGTCCTCTGCCACAGCTGCCTCCATTGAGGGTGTGTCCTGGCCTACGAGGCAGCGGGCGTGGAGTGACTGCTTCCCTCTCAGCCCCGTGCGGCCCCTGTGCACCTGCCCCTCCCTGCAGGGCCTCGTGCATGCGCCAGCCGGGAGCAGCCACAGAGCCCCCGTGGTGGAGATGAGTCACTGGTTCTAAAAATAGAAAAAGTTAAATCATGAAATAGTGTATTTCCTTTTTAAGCCAGATGTGCTGCTCAGGGAACCCCAGCAGCCTGGGTAGGCCAGTGGGTAGGAACCCTCCCCGGGGCCTGGAGTCTTGGGCTGTGGGGGCTGCTGGGCTCATCCCCTTGCTTGCTCTGGTCCGCTGGGATTAGTGCCCTGCAGGCTTCCAGACTCACTGTGGGCCGCTTGCTGGCAGAGTGGGAAAATGGGTGACACGTAAATAATACCCATATCGGGGGACAGTCCTAGGGCTACAGGAGGGAGCAAAGTGCCTTGGGAACACACACAGTGCGGGGCCAGTGGTCTCTCTCAGGATCTGCAGGTGGCTTTCTGGGGAGGTGTCCTTAGAGGTAGGACTTGAGGACTCTGACACGTAGGTAGGGAAGGAACAGTGTTCCAGGCACAAGGAATGGTGAGAGCCGGGCCCTGGACACTGGAGCGCACATAGCAAGGGCAGGACAGGCTCCTCACCGGGCTTCTCAGGTCATCTGGGGGAGCTGGTGGCACATGCAGGTTCCCAGGCTCCCAGAGCAGCCAGGTTTGCGTCTCCAAGTCTGGAGTGCGGGAACGTGACTGACAAGACCCCCAGTGATTCTTATACTCGCCAAAGCTTGAGACCCTCTGGCTGAATGCCGAGTGTACCACCGAAAGGCAGGCTGGGTCCAAACTGTGAGGGCTCAGAAGCTTGCCTGGGAGTTTGGACTTTGGTGCACAGGCAGGGGGGAGCTGTTGGGCTTTTAAGTGAAGTACAGAGGCTCCTGGCTCTGTGTGGAGAATGGTCCCTGGAACAATGGGTGACACGTAAATAATACCCACCATTGGTTGGTGGGGGGTCCTGGGGGTCAGAGGGCTGGTAGAAGCCTGGGTGGAGCTGGAGTGGCCAGGCCATGACAGTGATGTGACAGGAAGGGTCTGGGGTTTGAGAGAGTTGCAGGGACAGGATTTGGGCTCCACCTCTGGTTCAGGGGAGAGCCCTGCCACAGTCACCAGGGCTGCTCCTTATCAGGAGCGGAGGAGGAGGGGCAGGGAGAGGAGGATGAGGGAGACAACTGTGTGGGCCACAGAGAGTCAGGGCAGAGGGTTTCTGGAGGTCCCGAGTGGTCAGGGTTTCTATGGGGCCCAGAGGACTGAGGGGTGTTTGGGGGAAGTCCCTGGGCTTCAGGCTTCTCTGGGGACCTCGGGCGTGGCACTGGGGAGAGGGTCGCTCTGGGTGCGTGTACCCGTGTGTTGTGGGCATGTGTTCCAACCTCCTGGGTCCCAGGTCCTGTTTGTAAGAAGGGGACAGGCTAACTTTGTCCCCAGAGCCCTTAGAACATAGGCTGTTCATGAAGAGCTGTGGTGGGTGGCATGAAGGCTTTGTAATGAAATCCCAGATCTTCCCTGGGCTGTGTGCTACTCTGGGCTGGCTGGGCCTTCTCTGGCTGAGGCCATAACGCTGAGACCAATAACCGATAAGAGCCCCCCTGTTCTTGAGACGCATACACATCCCCACACCTGTCTTCCTGGGGCTGCAGGTAGGGTCAGGCCTCCAGCCGGCAGAGACCAGAACATGGTGAGGCTCTGGGGGGTGTTCATAAGTTAGCAGCATGGAAGGCCACGCCCAAGTGGAGGGAGCTGTAAAACACAGTCCCTCTTAGCCAGAGCTTCACACTTTGTAGATTAAAAGTGAAAAGATTAAATGGAAAATTACAGAAATAGACAATTTGTCAGTTTTAAATTGTGATCCCTTCTGAGTAGCGTGATGAAATTTCATGCCCTCCTGCTCCGACCCCTGGGTGTGAACCATCCTTTTGTCTTTTGTCCCCGTGGTGTCAGCAGCGTCTGAGAGAAGGAAAGCCAGCCAGGTGATCTGTCATAAGATGCGGTGTGGTGTTCGAGTTACCCTTGTTTTATTTAATAAGGCCCCAAAGGGCAAGTGTGTTGATACTGAGAACTGTTATAATTGTTCTATTTTACTATCAGGTACTGTTATTAATTTCTTTCTGTGGCTAATTCACACATTAAACTCTAGCATAAGTAGGTGTATGTAGGAAAAAATACAGTATTCATAAGCTCTGGTGCTATCCAGGGTTCCAGACATCCACTGGGGGGCTCAGAGCGTATCCGCTCAGATGGGGGGGCCGTGCACTCCTGGGGACCGACGTGTGGAGTGGTGGCCCAGGACTGTGTGGGCTCAGGACGTGATGTGGCAGGAGAGGGTTTGGGAGTGCTCGGCTAACACAGAGGAAAGACATGAGCTTCTATCTTGTCTGTGCCGTGTTGGGGCTCTTTGTTACAGCTGCTCAGCCCTGACTAACCCAGCAGGGGTGGGCGGTTCTTATGGGGAAACTGAGGAAGGAGCTGAGGCTTGCGCCATCTCAAGAGGACATCGCTCCAACGTGCAGCCTGCCAGGGTAAGGCCAGCCCCCCATGGTTAGCATCTGTAGGGTGAAATGGCCATGTGGGGCCAGTTGGAAAGGACGCTGTGAACATGTGGGCCCCTAAAGACCCCACAGAGGTGGCCCGGCAGTGCCAGCATCTTCAGGGGCTGCATTACAGCAATGCCAGCCAGGGCCGAGGGACTCTCCCCCAGGCCCCAGCATCTTAGCAGGGAGCTGGCAGCAGCTGAGGAAGGGGGGAGGAGAGGACAGACTGGGCCACAGGTGTGAGATGCTGAGAAAGTGTTCAGTCAAATGGACTCGTCGGTCCCTAAAATGAGTCTTAATTACCAAAATGAATCTGTTCTCATGCATAAAAATGACTGAGACACTCCGGGATCGTACCCAAAACAGGATTGAGGAGGTGACGAGAGATTGCATAGAGCGGGATGGACGCCGAGGACCGAGGCAGACCAAGGCTGTGCTTCGCTTCGTCACGCAGCTTTGCCTACACCCTGACCAGGGTGCCCTCCCAGCAGACCTGCTGCGCCCCCCCTCACTCTGCCCCGCCGCTGACAGAGAGGCCGACGTGCCAGGACACCCGCGCTCTGTGGTGTCTAAGGGGCTACTCTCCCCTCCAGATGCCCTGGAAGACCCACAGCCACCTGGCCCTGTGTCCTGTCCTCAGCCTCCGAGGAAGCATGAGCCACCTGTTGGGGATCTTTCTGGCCTTTGGCTGCTCTTGTCATGTCCCCGAGGACAGAAATTAGTGGGGAACCAGGGGAACCCTCTCCCACCCACTCCCCCGTCTCACCCTCAATAGCAGGGTGGGGTGGGCTTGGCAGGAAGAAATGCGGATGGGCTGCTCCTGGGCGCCCAGTTGGGGTGTCCTCATGGGGGTGGAGTGTTTCAGAATCCACCTCGGGTAAAGCCTTCTGCTCAGGGGGTCTAGAGCAAGCTGGGGTGGGCTGGGGACAAACGGATGACATGTCCCTGGTGCCAGAGGCCTTGGGCCAGAGGAGGTCAGCTCCAGCTGCTCAAGCAACCCTGGTGATGACCTGAACATCGGCAACAGCAGGTTTCTCGAGAGGCCCGTGGAAGCCATCCTTCCCGCGGTCTCCCCCGCATCCCCAGACCCCGCCCCAAGGTATCTGGTGAGTGTTTACCATGGTGGTGTGGACAGCTTGTGGCTCCCCCGCCCCCCTGGGCCTGAGCACATGCCTGTCAGCCAGCTCCTTCCCAGCGAACTGGCCAGGGGCCAGCGGGAACGGAGAGAAGCCCTCTGACAAGTGGCTCCTGGCCCAGGGGTCCGTTTTTAGCTCCCCGCACGTACACCAGCAGAGCGGGACACACCTGGAAGGAAGCCAGGATGGAGGGAAGAGCGGCTGAGTGCAGAGGCTGAGTCCGGGGACAGAGGTGCTGCTCCCACAGCCTCTGTGGTGGCAGGAAGAAATGCGAGAGGGGCTGTGGTGGCCGAGCTGCAAATTCCTGGGGGCCAACAGGAGCAGGGGGAGAGGAAAGGTTCCGAGAGTAAGGGTTCCTCAGCCATCACTGTCAAACGTGCCTCTGGGGGCTTCACCTAGAAGTCACTGGGAGTTAGGGACTGAATTAGGGTTCTTTAGTGAGTGAGCAGAGCCGATAGGATACACACACATAGAGAAAGAGGTTTCTTTCCTTTTTTTATTTCTTTTTTTTTTTTTGAGACAGAGCCTCAAGCTGTCACCCTGGATAGAGTGTTGTGGCATCACAGCTCACAGCAACCTCCAATTCCTGGGTTCAAGCGAGTCTCTTGCCTCCGCCTCCCAAGTAGCTGGGACCACAGGCACCCGCCACAACACCTGGCCATTTTTTGGTTGCAGCCGTCATTGTTGTTTGGCGGGCCCAGGCTGGATTCGAACCC